>JABAJU010000229.1:0-22415 GCA_018220975.1 Tephrocybe sp. 9980TJB | reverse complement strand
AGGAAGATATATATAAAATGTAGAGTCCTCTGACATGCAAGAGGTGCAGAATAAAAGGTAGAAGCCTGTAGTATAAGTATGTAAAGTTGAAAGTAGATGTGGAGGATGTAAAATGAGTGAGAGGTTGTAAATGAATGTTGAATGTATTCTTTAAGGTTGTGAAATGGATGGAATAGATAAGGTAGATTGTCTCCTGATATTTTCCCTTTGAGTTGCCTCTTTTTGTAGTTATCTCCTTTTTATTGATTCTTTGGTGGCTGAAGGTACTATACAGTTGTTTCCATGCTTCTAGCATCACAGAATGTTCACTCTGGCAGTTAGGAATCCCCAGACTTATTCTCTTTGGATTCTCTTCTGCCAGGTGAGTAGTATAGGTTGTTTGACCATGTATTTCTCTAATATACTTTGAGTGCTTCAAAGTCTGGTTCAATGTAGTTTTTTGTTAAAAAATAGATAACTAGAATTGAAACAGAAACTGATTATATTAAACTTCGAAAAGTCAGAAAGCTGAACTGAAACTGCAAAAACTGGTCACAATCAGTTACAGTATAGTTATAACTGGTTGTAAGTAATGAGTCCAACAGTGATGAAAAATATGCCAAAAAAAAGGTAGAAACATACAATGATAAGAAGTAGAGGTAGAAGAATGTATGAATTGAAGTTTCAAGCTCAGAGTGAGCTTGGAATGCTAGAATAAATTAGGGCTCAGAGTGAATAAGATAGGTGCAGGTTAGTTGCAGGTTAGGTGAAGGAGGCTTGGAGAGAGCCCAGAGTGAGCTCTAAGATGAATTAGGCTTGAAATAAATTGGTTAGGTGCAGGTTAGGTGCAGAAGGAGTTCTTCTTACTCTCTGTGAAACAAGAAAATATGCTATAGGCAATATAAAACTATCAAATGCTACATATATTACTTAGTGCATTCTGGCTTGGCTGATTAGTGGTAGCTAATGGCTGAGTAACAGTATACACATGCATGGCTTCAATTGTAGCTCTTATTTATTTCTTAATTTCAAGTAAGCTAGGACTGCACTTTTTTGTTACTCCTGCACTGCATTGACAGAGTCTGATTTTGCTTTCCAGTAATTAGCAGAGTCAGACTTTGATGTAGTGATTAACAAGGCCCAGCTCAGCTCAGATACCCTGGCTTGGGCCTGGCTTCAGAGGGCTAGGGCCTGTGAAATCATCAGGCCAAGTCCTGAGCCCTTCTACAGGGGAGGCTTGGGTAGGCTCAGGCTTGAGCCCAGCTTTTGATGGGTATGTAGTCCAATGCATATCAATGATGCTGATACAGGGTAACCTGTCAAGTTATTGAAAGTGGTTGGATGTCATTGTTGTCAATGACAATTGGGCTGGAAGGTTGTGATAATATTGGGTCAAAGAAATAAGACATTCACAGAAGACTCATGCATATCCTGACCTGATATATTCCATCATCAAGTCTGTGCTTTCTTATCAATATCAATGAAAGAAAAACCATTGAAGCTCATCACTATTCACTTGATAACAATTTTTGTTGAGGTCAGCTGTTGATAAGTTCCATTTAATAGGAGTTAATCATTCTTAATTTTGCAGTTGAATTTTTCCTCAGCATGAAGTAGTTGAGCCTCAAGTTCTCAACTATATCTAAGTGGACGAGATCAAAGCATGGCATTAGATGGAAATCAAGTTGATACCTTTGTTGTGTTTTCCGCTGGACCAATGCAGCGGTTGGTGGCTGCATTTGAAAATAATAATAATAATTAAAACTGTATATTTCTGACAAAAATGTCTGCAATAAAAAGTATGAATCATATATAGGGCCCAGGGCTCCAGGGCTCTGACCAGGCTTGAAGGATGGGATGCCAAGCGCTAGGCCTTTGAAAGCCTGCCACAGGGCCTGGCTCGGCCCGGCTCAAATGCAGGCTGGCTTGTCGGGCTCAGGGCTCAAAAGCCTGACCTTGCAAATCACTACTTCGATGTTCATAACACACATAAGACTAAAATTTGACTGTGTCTATTTCAATGATTTGAACATTTGCAGTTATTATATTTTCTGAATAAAATGCTTAGTACAAAATCAAGTAACATACACAACATTAAATACAAATATCATAAGACTAAAATTCTTTCCTCTCCTCAGTCAGCAAGCCTAGATCTCGGGTCTGCCATGCTCGCAACGGCCCATGCTCTCAAGTGCGATCTATGTGGTCGTGTAATAGGCCCAAATCTGAAGCCTCACTCCAGCCAAGAATTACTTCGGCAGAATGGACCTAGCTCCTCCCATAACACTTTGAGATCACAATCTATTAGTAAAGACGACACGTATATTATACAGGCGAACAGAGTGAGGCTAAATGTTTATCCGCATTATGTGCCGTTTTCTCTCTCTATATCCCTCTCTCTTTTGGATGGACATATTAACTCAGCTCCTATTTTCTGCGGAGAAGAAGCTATTGCGTAATGGTGATTCGGACAGTGGTCTGCCTTCCACAACCAGTCAGTATCCTAGCGAGTGACACCGAAGTGCCGTATTTCGATTCCAGTCAAGCGTCCTCCCTGTGAATGGTTGGACTAGCATTTGAAATCGAGTTAGGCAACCAGAAAGATCGACGAAAAAGGGGGACAACATACGGAAAATCGGATCCACCTTTCTTCATCGAATGCTGACGACCAATGCTCCCAACCATCATAGTCTAGAGTCGCTGCTGTAAAAGCAAGCTGGCCCTTTGGCAGCTCCTCGTTCTCGTTCTCGTCGTTGTGACACTCATTTCCGTTTATGTAGTTCGACCCCGTCTGCCGGGCATGCACGGGGTTAAAATCGAGTATTTGTATATCGAAACACAATCGCATGTCTTGCTGCATGCCCGTCAACTTGTGAATTGAAGTCACTATGCGCTGTTCAGAAATGCCTAGAAGATGATAAAAGTATTACATGTTCAATCATCGCGTCACGGGTGAGCCCTATTCCTTCCATGCTAAACGGGCGGGGTCTTGGGAAGTTCGAGTTTGATGCTTCGCGCAGATTTTCAACAAAGCGGAGCGATGGACAACGATGTTAAGAAAAGATCTGCGCTCATTGCTGCTATTGGTCTGAATTAAAATGAGGCAGTCTTCGAAAGAGTTATGGAAGGGCTGGAGGGAATCTCGGAGTTTGCGGGGAGAAAGGCGTGAACCCTCTTTGCACGTAAACCTCAGAATCGGGGCACTGGATGGAAATCAGACAGAGATAATAGGTATGTGTGTTGGTCGATAGTGATGGGTCGCCAGGAATCACATAGATACCCAGAGACGTATTAGATGTATTGGGAATGGCGATGAGGGCATCAGCAAGGAAGAAAATACCATTGACGTCAATTGTATCAGAGGTATATACCTGAACTGAAATCAGAACTACATCCAGTAATAGGGGACCTTAACGACATACCATGTGTACGGCTGAAGTTACCCAATTGATGACATGTAACTCCATGTTCGCTCCACGACGGCTCGCTCTTGTTATCAAGGTGAGGTACTCTCCCGCAACTTTTACTACAGCGTTTACATGATTTACCTCCCTGACTAAAAGTACTGACGTGAACGCTTGTGGGTGAGGTTTTCGAGTTGAAAATTTGACTAGATGAACTTCCAGAAAATAGTGGCCAGCGGCCACTGAGTTTGATCTACTGTAATGAATGGAGAATACATATGAATATCATCCAGATAGATATCCATGAATATACATGAAAGTGACATACAATGCAGCAATGGCGAGAAGGTACTCCGGAAGTTCAAGATCAAGCATGATATAGTGGAGCACCTCAGAGGGCAGGCTGAGAATGTGGGCCATTTACGTGGAATATTGGAAGCGAAAATGCCAGCAATTTTTTTTTGCCTTTGTGGGCCAACGCAGCATGGCCACCGACTCGGAAGTGACTAGCGACTGACAGACCAATGTTCCAGTGATCACACCCGCAACTTTTCGTACTATTCCTACACTCAAGGATACCAATGGCTAGCCACAGTCACCCCAGATGATATCGCCAGAACACTGCACGATATGGGCACATGGTGTAGTTGGTTATCACGCCCGCTTAGCATTGTATGCACTGCGGGCGGTCCCCGGTTCAATTCCGGGTGTGTCCAGCTACAAGTCGAGACAAGTTTTTGTCCCTTTTCTACTTGGCATGACGGCTGCATAAGTGCGGTCTTTCTTTCCGTATATTTCTTACTTAGGCCGATGACCCTCACGAGTCTTCTAACAAAGATCAATGAGAAGTCCTGAATAGGAATTGTGAGAACAAACAAACAGCGGTCAGACTTCGACACAGGGCCAACTTCTTTAATGTTCTAGATGGTACAACGATATTGGCAGTTGTAAGCATCTCGTCCTCGGACCGTTGCGTCGATGGCGGGCCAGAACGCTCAGATTTAGATGTAGAATGCGTTCTGCACCACATGACATCCCTCAGCAAGCCGGTGGACTTGTAAGAGCGACGTCACGTCGACGTCGATAGGTGTGAATGATGTACCAGTCGCTGGCCGTGCCTGACCCGTAACCAGAGCCTTGAAAGAGACAAGTGATCAATTCCAAGCAGCCAGTTGCTCCTGTTACAGCACCCGCCGGGCGCCTACCGGTCTCTTCAGCCAGCCGAGACAAAAGAATGAATTGAAATTGAAATTAAAAATGATAACATGCCAACAGTGATGGGAAGACGACTATGACAGAAAGACGACGTACATAAACTGGCATATGGGAAAGTGTAACGTTGGTGTACCACAGCTGCAAGAACCTGAGATGCACTGCACGTATGTTCAAAGAATAACATTTGAATAGTCCCAGAGCGGCAGTACGCAGCCTGAGTACGAAACTCACCATGAGAATCCGACCTATAGAAAGAATGGTTAGTGACGACGACATCAGTTAACATAAGATACCCATTGACACTGACAGAGCACGGAGTTCCTGGTGAGCATTCAATCGGGGTCGAGTGGGCCAGGTTGAGGCCTGAATCACATGGGGGCTGGAGCATTGTTGTTGGTGTCAAAGTCAAAGTCTACCACAATTCAGTACTAACCTGGGGGTATTTCAGTATTGCTCATCATCGGGCAATACGGCTGGCGTCATACCGCCGTCCATCTACCCATAGATAGAACTCTATTTATGCAAAAAGTTAGACTACTATCACAAGATGATCCGAATGACTGACCTGTTTTGATTGTTATAATAAATGGGTGTTGGCGAGACATGTATGTCGTGACGCTGACGATTAGATGTGACATTTAACGTTTGTATAGAGATGACTGTGTGGTGATAGTTATATATATATGGGGTATGTTTCCGTGCAACCGTGGCGTTTACAAGAGGTTGGGCTGTTTCGACGAACGGGTGCTGTAGGTGATACATCTTGGACTCCGCTTGAGGCGGAATTGGTGACTAGCGACAAGGCCATGAGCATACGGCGAGATTGCCGAATTGACGGTTAACAGTGGACGAACAGTAGACACGAAACATGAAGGCTACGATGAGCCGTCTCTTAATTCTGGACGACACGGAAGATGCTCTGAGAAAAGAAAGGACATCCTGGATTAGCGCGCGCACGGGGGTGTCGTGCCGACATGTCTTGCGTCGAGGTCGATGTACACAATTGGAAGGGACTAACCCATACCATAAGGCGAATAGCAGAAACTTCTGGATTCTTTGGACTAGATAGAAGACCCGAGAGATATTCAATCAGACATAAAGCTACTCAGCTGACATGGGTAGACGACGACGTCGGGCCTATGTGCGCTTAAATGAGAGCAGTATTATACCTAGAGGATGTTATCAACATTGTGGGATGACTAGCGTATCTGACAGGATGTGAAAACATGACCCAATTCGGTTAGCGTACAGCGAGGCCGGCTAGGCTCGTGTACGAGTCAAAGGTTGTATGTAGAATCTGACATTTAACAATGTGCGCTATGAGACAAAGCGTGGCAGTGAGTCAAAGACCTAGGAACGCTAGGCACAGACAAATCGGGATAATCCGAGAGATGACCCAAATTAGTAAATGAATGACCGGATATGGAATAATTGAAGTAGGGATGGCGATCAAAAGGAAATGGCGTTCTTCTTTGACTTGTGACACTCTCTAAAGCCCGCTCTGCCTGACGACGCCTTGTTATCCTTTGCACTTCATGGGCGGATGCGTCTCTACCCAAGACCGCGCTGGCAAAGACCGCTCAGACCAAATCGACAGGCAACTCGATGAGGACAACAGAAAATTCAAAAAAGAGTGCAAGATTCTCCTACTGGGTATGATCTTATTGTCTTTAACGTCTGACCCACTCACCACTCCAACAGGCTCTGGCGAATCCGGCAAGTCGACCATTGTCAAGCAGATGAGAATCATTCATCAAGGCGGTTACACCTCGTCTGAGCTCCTCGAGTATCGTCCAACCATCTACAGAAACCTCGTCGACTCTGCTCAGGCTCTCCTAGCCTACATGCGCCAGCTCAACCTCGATTGCCAAGACCTTTCAAATAGGGCTTTGGTAGACAAGATTTTGGCATATCGTTTGGACCTCCGCAACGGAGAAGGTGAATTCGATCCAGACGTCGCCAATGCCATATCCCAAGTCTGGAAAGACCCCGTCATCCCCCAAGTTATGGATGAACACTCTACGGATTTCTATCTAATGGATTCAGCCTCATAGTCAGTCTTTCTTCCTTGGTCGCTGACAATGCTAACTGTCTACAGCTTCTTCGGTCAGGTTCTCCGCATCGGCACACCTGGATACCAACCAGATGAAACAGACATCCTCCGTGCACGTCAAAAGAGTCTTGGTATCGTCGAGACACGTTTTGCCGTCGGACCCCTTGCCATCCACATGTTCGACGTCGGCGGCCAGAGAAGCGAGCGCAAAAAATGGATTCACTGTTTCGAGAGCGTCACCAGCATCATATTCTGTACCGCCCTATCCGAGTACGATCAAGTCCTCCTCGAAGAAAAGACCCAGGTGTGTAGACCCATCATGTCCTTTGTTTTCCCCCTCACACAGTATCGCGTAGAACCGAATGACGGAATCCCTAGTCCTCTTTGAATCCGTCATCAACTCACGCTGGTTCCTTCGCACATCCATCATCCTCTTCCTCAACAAAATTGACGTCTTCAAGTCAAAACTATCCAAAGTCCCTCTCGAGCGATTTTTTCCCGAATACACTGGCGGCGCAGACATCAACAAGGCCGCCAAATACATCCTATGGAGATTCATGCAGGCGAATAGGGCGAGGCTGAATGTCTATCCACAGTACGTGTCGTTGTTTTATCTTTTTCTTCCGAAGGACATGCTAACGCCGCTTCATTGCCGCCCCCTGTATAGTTTGACCCAAGCTACGGATACACAGAACATCCGTGTCGTGTTCGCGGCCGTCAAGGAGACCATATTGCAAAATGCACTCAAGGATTCTGGGATCCTGTGAGTTGGCGGGCGTAGGCGTGGCATGAAGAGGGGTGTTTATGTTTATTTTTTTTGGGACTTGTGAGTCTCGTTTCTTCGATAAGTTGGCACTGATCCTGATGAAAGGTAGGATTGATGATTCGATGGATCGATGGACGGCGAGCGTGTGACGCGACGATAGACGTGACGTAGACGTGGGCGGGTGTCACCTGCACCTACTAAGCGGTGCCTTTCTGTCACCCAACCACCATTCTACGCAACGGCAGCAACACATTATGAAATTCCATTCCTAGCCAGCCAGCCGACGCCAATCGTGACCAACGCTGCGCAATCATCGACCCGTTGATCGAACCGATTATGGATGCGCGTAGGACACAGTACGACGTATATAACCCTACCTCCAAGAACGGTCGGCGGATCAGGATGCCGCAGTCGCAGCCGCAGCTTGCTTCTTTCTTGTCTCGGTCCCTCTGCAGTCCTCGACCTCTTGAACCTCGCTATTATTTGCCGGCACCATCACCCGCCCCTCTTTGTTCAACTTCGTTGCCACGCTTGACGAAGAATCTGGGTATTGACTATGGGCTATTGACATTGATTAGGCGTACCAACGAGTTGTGACTTTTTTTTCTACTGAACGTGGGACGTGTCGGAGTGGCGAAGAGGATCTTCACCGTTGATCTCCTCACGAGCGCCCTGACCCTGTGGTCGCGCTGTTCGCGTTGAACATTCCCCAGAAGGATGATGCTTGTTTTAGTGTGCCGTTCTCCAAGTGAATACTACTAGCTAGACTAGACTACCCACTCTCATTTACCTATCCGCTCCTTATTATCTTTTATATTTTGGGGGATTTTGGTTTACTTACGATCTTTTATGATGTGTAGTATTAGTGTATTATGTACGACGTTTTTGGATGCTGGCTCAGTGATTAGGTTTCGAGAGTGAAGATGCTCATGACAAGCTTTCAAACTAGATATTCCTGCTAGCACTCCGGAGTTACTTTCGTAAAAGGAGTCATGGAAGGGCTTGAGAGAATGTCGGGATTTGCACGTAGGAGGGCGGGGCCCCTCGCCGGATCTGAAAAAAGGAGCCAGGTCCTGTGTGAGAGTGACAAAGAGACGAGAAGAGTAGGTGCATTCGTCGATAGTGCAGGATCGCTAGGAATGGCATAAACACCAAGCGACCCGTTGACACGATGAGGGCGTCAGCAAGGAAGAAAATACCCTCGAAGTCGGTTATCCTCGAGGTATATATCTGAACTAGAATCAGACCGTTACCCAATTGATGACATGACATGCATCTCCGTTTCACCCCCATACTCCCTTGTGATCACGGCAACGTACTCTTCCGTAACTTTGACTAGAGTGTTCTGGACTGGAAGTACTGGTGGAAATGCTCGTGGATGAGACTTTCGAGTTGAAATTCGAATAGATGAAGTTCCAGAAAGCCCCTGTCGGTCAGTTCCTAACTGTCATAATCATAGAAAACAGATCTATATCAGTGAGATGCAAGGGAATAATAATGAAAAGTGACATACGATGTCACAATGGCGAGAGGGTCATTTTCGTATATCGCAACATCTATAACTAGTATCCTGTACCTTTACCTAGTATCCTGTATCCTGCCAAAGTAAAGTGGGACCAAGTTGGCACATCGTGGGCCGTCGAGAGCAAAATGAAATAGTCAGTCGAATTATAAGCCAGTGTAAAGCATATGCCGTCCCGTGTGTGCAGGACCAGATCTGCTCTCTTGCTGGGATATATGTCTGAGGAAATGCTTCGTCCCGAGCGTCTAGGGTTTCTTTGCGTCGATTATAGAAAATATTTCCGCGTGGATTGTCTTTGATGCCCGCGATGAGGGTATAAATTGCTTTTGTTTGGACGGGCGCGCAGCATAGCCACCAACAAAGACCCCGGCAATCACCCCGGCAACCTTTCTAGATCTGCCGTGCACAACGTTCTTAGATACTAGACGAAGGCCTGATAGTTCAACACATGGGATCCATCTGGCTCACTTAGACTGCTAGTGTTCTTCTCCTTGAGGTGATCGATACCCACTCCACGTTAGGTCCCCTTATTTCCAGCTTTTCCCTTGCTCTCGAGTTTGTCCGAATCAACCCCGCTGCATTGAATCGAGGGGCATCTGTCGAGGAACGTCTGGAGAAGCTTGACCGTCACACTCATAACGCCAGATATGTTATTCCGATAATCAGCCGGTCAACCTCCTTAGACATCTCAAGCCAGTGCTTGGATCGATCTGGCTCCTTCCCATTCTCCCGAATGTAATACACCACATGAGGGGCTCCTTCAAATAGTTGAACGCCAATGGTGTTCGGAAAATCATCGGTACAGCAACTGCCACCAAGTTGTGTCGTAAACCACTTGCAGGTGCGTAGCTCGAATGCATATAAAGCTTCACATTTAACGGACTTCGATCACTTCCCAGTAACATCATGGTCATCGCTCCACAACCCCCTACAACTGTGAAACTCCCAGCCGACTTCATTTGGGGCTTCGCCACATGTTAGTTCGTTTTCTACCCCATTACTACGCCTTTCCTCTAACTCTTCCTTGCAGCCGCATTCCAAATTGAAGGCTCCCTCGACGTTGATGGGCGAGGAAAGTCGATCTGGGATGATTTTGCACGTACGCCTGGAAAGATCCAAGATGGGAGGAACGGTGATGTGTCAACAGACTCCTACCGCCTATGGAAGGAGGACATTGAGCTTCTAGCGAAGTATGGCGTCAAGGCATATAGGTTCTCTATCTCCTGGTCGCGAATAATTCCCCTTGGCGGACGTAGTGATCCCATTAATCAAGAGGGAATTAAGTTTTATAATTCCCTAATTGATGCCTTACTGGAGAAGGGGATTACGCCGTTTGTGGTTGGTGATATGTTTATGCCTCCTGTGGAGGATTAATCATCATTGTTATAGACCCTTTATCATTGGGATCTTCCACAAGGCCTTCACGACCGTTACGGCGGATGGCTTAACAAAGACGAAATCGTCAAGGACTTTGTGAACTACGCTAAGGTGACCTTTCTTTTTTGTGCATCTCTCCTACTCTCGGCTTACTCTTGTTTTATAGATCTGCTTCGAAGCCTTTGGAGATCGCGTTAAACTCTGGTCTGCACCTTATTCTCTTTTGCTGTAACACCCAGGTGACCCACTCATTAACTAACTTAGGCTGACAATCAATGAACCATGGGTCGTCGCCGTTCATGGTTACGGCCGCGGAATATTCGCACCCGGACGCTCGTCCGATCGTAACCGTTCCTCTGAAGGTAATTCCTCGACGGAGCCTTGGATGTGCGTGCATGATTATAAATAAATGACCCTAAGTTTACATTTTCCTTTCATGTTTTAGTGTCGCACACAGCCTCATCCTCGCGCATGCGTATGCATCAAAGCTTTACCGCGAATCGTATAAGCCCAGACAGAATGGAAAAATTGGGATCACGTTGAACGGGGATTGGGAGATGCCGTATGACGACAGTCCCGAGAGTGAGTTTCCTCAGATACAAATTCGAGGGGCGCATTTGACTTTTGTTCAACAGACGTTGCAGCTGCCCAGCATGCACTTGATTTTGCTATCGGTGCGCCCGTGACTCGATATAAAGGCGCTCTACTAACGTATGGTCATTGTTTCCAGGCTGGTATGCGGTACGTTTTAACTATCACGTTGTACCTCGCCGTAGGCACTCAAATGTCGCCAGGACCCCATATATCTGGGCCAGTATCCGAGGTACATGTCGACCGTCCTCGGCGACCGATTACCCAAGTTTACTCCTCAAGAGCTTGCAGTGGTTAAGGGATCGTCAGATTTTTATGGAATGAACACCTACACGACTAATCTTGCGCGTAAGCATTTGTTTTAGGAGGCGCGATGACAACTCACATGTATAAAAGGTGCCGGCGGAGACGACGAACTTCAAGGGAATGTTGATTATACCTTTACACGACCGGATGGAACGCAGCTTGGGACTCAAGGCAAGTCACATCCAATTTATATTTGAGGTTATAGTTTAATTGTTAATTTTTCATATCCTTAGCGCAATGTGCGTGGTTACAGGATTGTAAGTCAAGAAGTTTGGACGCACATAATAGGATGGTTTTGACGAAAGCTATGGCCAACAGATCCAGAAGGATTCCGAGCTGTATGTAGTCCCTTGTATCCTAACCTCACTACCGCTCAACACAGTCGTAGCTTCTTAACTATATCTGGAAAGTTCGCACTCCTCTCTCTCAATATTATAAACCCCCCAGGCTGATTCTCTCATCTGTGGCAATAGCGATACAAAATGCCTATATAGTGCGCATTCTCCTTTCTCCTTCCTAAACGCATCGTTAATGCCAATTCCAGCGTCACCGAAAACGGCTTCGCCGTAAAGGGCGAGAATGACATCCCTTTGGAACAAGCTCTGGTTGATACCGCACGTGTGAACTACTTCCGCGGTACAACGAAGAATCTGTTTGCTGCCAAATTTGAAGACGGTGTAGATATCCGTGCATACTTTCCTTGGAGTATGTTTCGTCCTCCCGCCAATGTATCATTTCTAAAGTTTCTCCTTAGGCTTCCTTGACAATTTCGAGTGGTATGAATGCCTCTAATCATTTTATATTCGTGGGATGTATCATTCATATGGTCTTCAGGGCGGATGGCTATGCTACCCGTTTCGGGGTGACATATGTTGACTACGAGACACAAAAACGCTATCCTAAGGCTTCTGCCCAGTTCCTCATTCAGGTATGTACATGAGGCATCTCAACAGATTGCGTCCTTGCTTACCCAATCACCAGTGGTTCAAGGACCATCATGAACAACCTCTCGCGGTTGGCCCGAAGGTTGCAAGCTCAAGCAGTAGTGAGTTGACCGCGAGAGGAATAATTTCTATTTCAAATCTTAAGGAACCCGACCCATCCCCAACATCTTCCAAGTCTGCATTCCAGAGGATTGTCGAGGCATTGGTGGCATTCGCATCATGTAAATAAAACTTTCTGGTGAAGCGATATTAGAAGAGCCAATCGTTTGGCATCGATATCAACTTTGTATTTCCTCTAAAGACCGATAACAATATTTATTCGGATGAAAGAACGAGACAACTAGAGGCAACTAACGATTCTCAATGCGACATTCAGATTTGGCAAGGGTGGAACGTAACTAATTGGTCTAGGGAAGAGGCACTATTTCGGGTAGGGGAGTTTTTCATATTCATTTCGAGGGGCGGTGTTTTAGACGCCTCGCACTGCGCTAAACCCCAATTTCACTGCCCTCCTTAATGGGCTAGCGTTTGGAGAGGCAAGCGAAGATATATAAAACTAAAAAGATGGACACACCCGGAATTGAACCGGGGACCGCCCGCAGCTGCAGAAATGCTAAGCGGGCGTGATAACCAACTACACCATGTGCCCATGCTAGAATATGGGAGTAACAAATATGTTAGAACTCACATTGAAGCTGGATTGCTTAAATAAACTTCCTTGCATCATGATAGTGGGTGCGTCAAACGGCTATAAACAAACAGGATTGAAGAAACAGAACCCGGCTCAAAGTCTGTTCCAACCTTGGTGGACCAGTCCGCACACATGCCGCCTCTTTGCGAGTTGGAAATGGGCGTCCTGCCAACGTTACATGCATATATAGAACAAAATTGATATTGGATTTGTGGAGTCATATGAGACAGTGGATCTATAAAACTCTCCATTGATGTAATGAATCTCCATTTTGCAGGTCACTTATTACCACCACTGCAGGCTTGTCCTTCAGCAAGAATAACACATTGCTCTGCGATTTAATCCCGTTGCTCTTCTTGTTGTGCTTGCCGCACAGTCGTTTGCAGCATCCATGCCGAGCTCAGAGAACCGCAAGGTCCAACCTACACCCTCACATGACGACGAAACGATCAGCCCCTGCTCCTCCCTATGTTGCCTCTCCCTTTAAATTTCTTCAGCGCTCTGGCAAACTTGATGTTGCAATAGATGCAAAGACAAAAACCCAAAGTTCATGAAAAATGGGCTTTCATGGTTTATAGAACATCTCAATGAAGTCATTGGGAGATAGAAATCCGTTTTCTTTGATAGCCGAGATAGCGTGTACAAGCTTGCGATCGGCCTGTTTTGCACGACGCTAGTCCTGTAGTGAACGCGTCGCGTGCAAATTGTCGTGATTGATCAATATGATAAGCGATGCCAGTCACATCAAGTCACCATGATACTAGCAATTCAAAGGGAAAAGACTTCAAATTTTTGTAGTGGATGACTACAAACTGCCTTACTAGTTTCTACAGACTTGACATCTACTGTCCCTTAAAATTATAGAAAACTGAGTACAGCATAGATATGAACTATTAGAACATTTTACGCCTATGTTATAATGGATGATAACAAGATGCTCAGGCTGTGGAGCGAAAATACAGATAAATTACATTGCTGTAGGCGAGGCCATACTTTGATCTAAGCCTCTCCCCCGAATCAAGATGTGAGCCTAGGTGAAGAGAGCCAGTCTCAGCGCGACCAGATGTATGTGAGAGCACAGCTTGTTTGAGTGACAAGGAGAAGAATTCATCCGACACCAACATGTACCTGATCATGGGTTGCATTTACCTTTCAACACAATAAGCCTTGGCATTTCTGGGCGTTTCAAACAATATCCAGGCACACTACAATTTCCTCCACTCTGAATCAGACTTCATCAATGCCAAGCTGAGGAGCGTCCAAGAAGCTTCTGCGCAAGAGTTTCTATTCCATGATAAGATATTGCAATGGGCATGGAAGCATTTCTTGTTCATGATCCACACCTAGACAGATTCGAGGAGAATGGGCAACCCAGTGTTATGAATCTGATCACTGAGGCGTTCTTTGCAGATCTATCAGCTGCTAATTCGCATTGGCCAAGTAATTGAAATCATGCCAAGTATACGACAGGGTCATACCTGTGCACAATTGAAATAAAAGGCGTGGAATTAGCACTTATGGCTTCCCTTTCCTTTAGGCACACGTCTGTGTATAACACCCAGCAATATGAGGATCACATTTGCATTGGTTGGTGTTGCGATCCAATTGACGAGTATGATTTATGGCGCTCTATAGCAAAGAGGTTGAGACTTACGCCCAACGTTTAACAGTGACTTTCGCAGCGACCATTACCCTTTACGCTGTCGAAACTCCAGTGACGACCACCCACACCTACGATCTTCCCACTGTCACTCCAACAGTCTACCCCGTTGGCACCGCCTCGAGCGGCGAGACAACCTACGCAATGGACTGGGTAGAGAGCGTGTTTGAAGAAGCACATCTGAACGGTGGGTTCTACACTACCGATGGCGTAGTCACGACCAGCTCTGTTTCCACACGAACATTCACCACTGGGCCCCTGACGTACCATGGTGAGCGACTCGTTCCTGTTCTACGATGACCATAATAAAGAATGTCAAAAATTAGCGACCATCGTAGCGGACGCGACACATCTGGTTTACGAACTTGATCCTGACCCAACTGGAGGGATTTTAGAAGCTGCTGGAGTGGTAGAGGATTGTAACTTTGATGGAAAGGGAGGCGGATCTTGCGTTATGCGGAATTGGCAGGGAACTGAATCTGACGCGTACACTGGTACGACGTCATGGTCAGGTTCCGCAGTTCCATGGCAGACATTTGTTGTCGCTGATGGGAAGGCAGCTACGCCGAACTCTTCAACGCAAGGAAACAGCGCGATGTCGAACATCGTAAGAAGTGCGGGTGTTGCGTGGGGAGCGTTTGCAGTTGGAACCCTTTCAGCGTGGGTTTTATTGCTGTGAATTTAACAAAGGTGGAGGAAAAGTGAGCAACAAATGTTCCTGCGTTAACCATTATATATAACAAATCGATCGCGTAATATTGGTACTAGTGGGTATGCCAATTAAATCAAACATTTCCTATCAGACCATGTGCGTCAACACCTGTCGATTACTCCCACGCGTCACCTCACGAGTGGGATGGCGGAGTGTGAGTGTGGAAATGCAGGCAGTTTGTAGGAGAGTGCTACTGGATTGGGAATGAGGTTAGCTTATAAGCGATACATTAATAGACAGATGCAAAATAACAGCGAATGAAAATCCACGGAAAAAAAAAGGGGGGCAACAACAACACTCATGAGGTGGGCATAACTTCATCAAATAATCTCCCTCTTGTACTCCGCAACAGGTACAGGATGCCGTCCCTGCATATGCACCCTAATCTCCTCCTTACAAATGTCAACAACCCGACCTCTGCCCACGCCACGATCCCGAGCGGGGCCTGTACCGATGATGGCTGCTCTACCTTTTAAGTTCCGAGAAAAAGAGGGAGTTTTGTACATCTAACCACAAGACCATGTTTGCGATGACGTTGTTGTACCACAGAGTCAAGAGATGGACTTCGAGCTGCTCAGAGTGGATACAAGTGGGGTGGACTGGCCACAACATGGGAACAGAGCACTTTATCGAGGAATATTGGGGCGCATGGGAAGGCGGTGGTTTGTGCAGAGAGTATGAATGGCAATGTCCAATAAAATGAGCACACATGGCCTGGTCAATAACCTGAAATAATAGAGAGTGATTATACGAATGCACGGCTAGACAAGGTAAAAATCAAACTCACAACCTTAGAGGCATAACGTCTACAAGTTCATCCAGTCGTTCCCCTCGCTGTAAGACAGATTCGATAGTATGCTGGAGCCTGGAGGTGACAACCGTCAGATCCGACACTTTATACAACTTCAATGGAATAAGTCTGTGCATACCAGGACAATCTTCGTGTCATCCTGTTCTTGCTGTACCTGCATGATGGTGTCAGCCTGCCTGGGATCTTGATACTTCTGGATGTAGGCGTCGATGTGCGGGAAGTTTATGGCAATAGGATTGTTGAAAGAGGACTGAGGGACTTTGGCAGTAAACTCATCCAATAATTTAGTTAACAAGGAGAGCGCTGGCTGTACGGGATATTCCTGGTCAGCGATAATGAACATATTAAGCTCACCAGCTAGCTGTTCCGCTCCACCACGGCTGTAAACGTGGGCAGTATATGTCTTCTGTTGGACACTCTGCCTCTGTCCTTGTGGTGTGCATTCCGCCACAGTCCTTGAAAAGAAGGCCATGAATTCTCCGACTGGGCCTCTTTCGCAGAAAGCGAACAAAGAGAGGTCGGTTGCAATGCAGAGAACCACTGAAGCCCCGGAAGTTGGGGCCAAAATAACAGAAAATGAGAAGATCTTCATTATGGTGGGGAGCAGGCTAAACCAGTGCCCAACCTCATGAGCACCGATCGAAATGATGTAGCTGTCTGCGTCAGAAAATCCGGCAAATGCATGTACACCTTTCCACTGCTGTAATAGTTCCCGTACGATCAGGAAATGACAATCCATAACGATTCCATCGTTCTATTCATAATCCTCATGATACCAAGGAAAGGTTGCCCAAACGGCAAGGCCAACGCTGTTTCGGCTATAACTAAAATGAGCAGTGGTTCAAACGACACAAATGTTGGAGGTTACGCATTCTTTAATGTTTACCTCCTCCTCGCTATCAGGGATGACGTCGTCCAATATGCCTTTCGAAATGCCCCGACGGACGAGCGTTGCCAATTCAAATGATAGGCCAGCCGGATTGAAGTAAGTACTAAAGACATCCATTTGTTGCTCAATCAAAGCGTTGCTACGAAAGGGACATGGATGAATTGGGAGATCGTATGAAAAAAATCCATTAGTACCAACCTAATGTTTCCATCGGAGGGGCTCTTTTTGTCGTAAAAGATGTGAAAGTAGACCCGAAAGCCTCAGTTAATCATCTTTGGGTGATAAAGACGACACACATACAGGATTAGTAAAGATTTTCGTAGCTTGCGTTCTGAGTGTATCGCCTGGGAATTCGGCGATGGCCCTCGAGGCCTTTATACAGTGCATGGGGCTAATTATACACCACCCATATTTGATTTAGTACATAGGTGGAATGCCACGATAGGAACCTATTCGTACGTCACCGTTGGCGCAGGTTGACTGGATCCGCACGCTACGGGTATCGACAGCAAAGCCTTGGACGTGTGCTTCGAACGGCATAAGTCGATAACTAGAGCGAAACGCGTACTGAGAATAATAAATATTCGAATACATCAACATGGCTAATTCCAAATGGAAGCCCGAAAGATTCGAGATTTTCCAATAGAAGAAAAGGTAGTAAAAAAGTGCCTTTGCATAGGAGAGCGAATAAACATTGCCGCATAGAACCGTCTGCATCATCAGACAAAAGTCGACGCTATAGGTAGAGGTGTGGCGTCGAAACGCTCGCTCCACTGGGAAATCGCCACCGGATAGATGACCTGCTGATGAACACGCCAAACACTGAATTTGAACGCTAGGGAAGAATGTCTTCCGGTTACCTGCGGTTTGCTTGGGACGAGGGGTTACCAAGTTTGATGAAGCGATGAGATAGAAGGTTCAGAATGATGACGATCTCTAGGCGTCTACAACTTTCTATTGTTAAACGCTGAATCAGTGACGTTCTTGAGTCAGTATGGTATGCCAGCCAGGGCCCTTCTGATCCGTCGTGCTCAAAAGTTCTAGATCGATTTGGTCAATAAAGGAGTCTTGCTGTAGCTAAAAAAGACGACGGCAATACTTGTACGGCATAAAACAAGAGTGCCATTAATTACCCTTCTGCCCGATCCAGGCACAGCCTTATGCGAGTCAACTGTGGTTCCAAGCGCAAGCCTCCTTGCGGAAGGACAGTACGCGGCTGAATTGTGGTCCAATGATGGGAAAGCTCGTTTTAGGGTGGCCACTGTGCTAACTTTGTGACCTCAGTCGTGGATACCTTGGAGAAGGATACGCTGCGGGATGAGGAACGATGACGAGAACCAACATACCCAACTCTTTTCCCAACGCTTAGCTTGGATCTGCCCACCTGGCGTCCTAGAATTTACGCAAGAGAGACTGAAGTGGTGCACCAGGCGGGAAGGGTACGCATAGCCACGAAGCATTCGAGGATGTGCACCTCTTGAGGCGGAAGACAAGGGGAGGGTTCTGGCATACTGAATGGATGTGGATGATGAGGTGAAGATATATGAGATACGGTCCCGATGTTGAGGAAAGATATAGTAAGGCGGACGGGTGTAATGCGGTGCGTGCTGATGTCGATAAGGCGGGGAATGAAAGGAGAGGAGAGGAGAAATTCGAAGGAGGTTGTGGTGTCTGGAAGGTAGGGTTGGCGGAGGTGGCGCTGGTCCGACTATTGGGGTAGAAGTTGATTTTCTTATTTCAAGCGTTGCATGATACTGTACTCACAGCTGAACCTCATTGACTCAGCGAACTGCTCCACCTGGCGCCGGTGTCCCCCATGTACGACCTAAAGTCTTGCGGCACGAACGTTCAACTGAAACTAGGTCTGCTCACTCTTCCCACCCACACTGGGCACACTAGATACGATTCCTTGTGTTCGTATTAAAGTGTAGATACCGGCTAAACGTAGTCGAGACCGATGCGATGGAGACTTGAGCGGAAGTCCACTTTCTCGCAACTCAGTCACAAGGCTTCATGGGGAAGGGGTAAGAGAGGAGAGACACGTGTTGGCCATTCCATCTTCGGGGATTCAGGCCACAGCCGGGCTTGAGGGCGCATGTGTGCATTAGGATTCACCTGCTTATAACGAAGAATAACGAGTCAAAACTCGGATGTGACAACATAGGAGGTGCAGACGCGAGGGATAGCTATGGGAGAGCAAGTACGGTCGTGAATATCCATATTATGTAGTGCGTGTTGTTGCGTAGAGCGTCTGTTTCTGCCAGGAGGGGAATCCTCAGTGTTTATAGTTCCAGACCCCTGAGGCCCGATGCATCTCTAGTTTTCCCGTCCAACATATGTGCCACGCCTGGGTAGTGGTCCTATTGGGTGCCAACCGTGGGCGTCGTGAACATGATGGGGTTGGTTGCAGGTGAAGAGACTCTCCGTGTTTGGTACATAAACAAAACTGATAGCCTGTTTCTTCGTCTCGATCATCACTCTGGGTCTGGCGACTTCTCCTTTACCCAATTTGTCGTTCCCGTGTTTATCGAGCATCTATCGGTGTGCGTCACGAATGAGCCTTTTGAAAACATTGTTTAAATTTCAAGTCATCATACCGCTTTCAAATGATAGTGTGTGTTTGACACCAGATTTCTCGTCTCCTCATCCACTAGGTACCACGGATACTTGAATAAAGTAATATCGCGGTCATAAATCTCGACTAGATTGCCTATATAGGCATCTGTTCGAACGCAAGTAACACGAAACAAGTTGGTATCTAGATATTGAAAGTGCTGCACTGCATAGAAGATGAATCACTGGAGCGCTTCTTGCATCAAAGGCCCTGGTGCACGATAAAAACCTTCACACGTAGTACGTGTATCGGTATGGTGAGGAGAGGTAAGGCTCTAGCGATGAATTTCATGTCAAAACTTACTAATATAAGGTTCAGTACAAGGTGAATTATATTGTGATACTCTGAGGGAAGACGAACGAAAAGTGAGTGTCTATAATCTAACTGGCACCAGAGGAAAAGAAATAAGTTCTGCATCCACAGGGGAAAAGTCTTGTTCAATACCGACAATTCTAGAGTGGGACGCCTGCCTGAGAAACGGGCAGTTGACTGACCCCACCCTATAAATAAGAAGGTATTCATCTAGCCATCTTTCCCAGCGCCCTATTTCCGTTGCTTACAACTGACTGTACGACTTACGGACTATGGGGAGAAGTTTTTCTTATTTGATGCCATGATATATGCTGTATCTAAGACGAATGCGGACAGGAGATCTCAGCAGCGATGCGCTCACGAGCATCCATCGTCTGCATTTACACCATCCATACAAACTGAATGCTATTCTCTCTCCTCCAGACGCTCTCTGAGAGCTATAGGATGATGTGATTTTTCACATCTTTTCCTGCAATCCATCAGGTTTGCCATTTTTGCTGCTGTTCACTGTCCTTTACGTACAACTTCAGATCATTTTCAGACCACAAGAAAGCTGAGTCATCATATTATAAAACGGGATCAGCTTCTCGCCCTCGTAAACTCGACGACGAAATTGAGTGGTCTCAGTTTCATGTTCATCTGATTCACATGCCAGTGAAGTAACAATGATGTCCACAAGCCCCTTATGGTTCTCTTCCTCCTCCTGTCTTCACGTCAAGCACCGTAGCATGTGAAGACTTTTATTTATCTATCTTCACTCACGGTGCGTACTCCCAACTCTCAAATGTCCACAATCTGCCACTTGATGATGTATCCGGGTCTCAGCAGCCCTGAATCTGCTTCCCCTACCCCTGATGAAGACCAGTGAAAAACAAAAACGGCTGATGATATAGCTCGGGAGAAGAGTGAGTGCTCGAACCGTACGGATAAGTAGTATAGCAATCGATCCCCACGGGTTCCAGAGGAAGGTGGTAGGTGCTAGACTCTAACCTCCTTGCTACAATTGGAAAGCTATTTCTCGTCGTTGTACCATGGAGCGAAGCGCGGGAGCACGTCCCGAATGTGTCCCTTCGAGGCTGTGAAATTGACAATGTCAACGAAGCGTGGTGTATACAGAGCGACGGAAAAGATGTGATATGTGCTCGTGAAGGTGGGGAGTGAGAGAAGGAAGTCGTTGGCTTCTTCTCAGACTTGCTCAATCAAATAGAATAAAATTATACGCACACTTCCTTTGATCCTTGTCATTCATTTTGATAAATAGCCCTTTTGCAAGCGACATATGGCCCTATACTTCCCCTACATTCACTATGACACCAGAAGAATGTTTAATGCTTCAGCAAGTTGGAACGGCTGCCTTGATAAATTTCCAAACTCTCATTGACCCTCTCATCATTTATGGTATGAACACCAAAAATGTCTCTTTTGTATTAGTATTTATTTATTTTTGACAGGATTGGGGACTGCTCTCACCATTCTCACAGTGGGCCATTGTGTCAAGTATGAATAAATTTGAAAGTTGTTTCCAATTGGATGTATTGATAAGACTTGCAGTCATGGTGGGCTCTCTTCAAACAGCAGAAAGGCTACCTTGAGTGTGATTACCCTGGGCATTCTGGCTGCAACAGGTGGAACGATTGTCTTGATTGTAGTCAACCTTGGTCCACTCTCCTGTTTTGCAAATCAAAATAGTCATGCATCATTGGACGACACATTGGATAAAGCAAATACTATTATCATCAAATGGAACTCAATATGTAATTGGTTCTATACAAGCCCAGTGTGTGCTTGAATTTCTTGACTTCTCAATATATGTTTATGTTTTTGATCATTTTTTTACAGCCTATTATCAATGATGCACTTATCATCTGGAGAGCTTGGGTCATTTTTTCAAGGCAGTGCTGGGCTTTAAATCCTTTGGCTATTTTGTGGCTATCTAGTGTTGGTGTGTATATTGCTTTCTGAAAATCAATTTAATACTGTTATTGATGAATGTTAAAGCAACAAATTCACCAATCTTCTTGCAACCTCCTTTATTGCATATATTCTTTGGTTTGATCATGGCACTTTTTAGTTCTCTGCTTTTGCTTACATTTATTGCATACAGGCAGCACTTGATAAATGTCTGAACTCATCTTCATGCAAAACACCAAACTCAATTCAAAGTATGGAGAATTTTGCTGTTGCTTGTTGATACAGGATTTGTGTTCTGTGTCTTCCAGGTTTGTTTTACCTTGTAGATGATGGATTAATTCCTAATGTTCAAAGCTTCTGGATATTATTCTGTGTTTCATTCCACTACAAAGTGCATATTTAGGAGCAGGAAAAGGCATCACTATTTTCCAGATTCTATATAGCACAGCAGCAGTATGTTATACAATTTTATCATTAAACTAGTTATTAACAATTGTTTTGTTCTCAGGCATTTTACCCTGCAATTGTCATATACTTGATCCAAGATCATCAATCTTCTGTGGCTGGAGTGCATGAAATGAGAGGTGTCCTTGTACTGGAATTATAATTTATCCTTGAAAGTTCACAAAGTTAAATCATAATTTGTCACTATGCTGGC
>JABAJU010000228.1:0-22754 GCA_018220975.1 Tephrocybe sp. 9980TJB | reverse complement strand
GTCACATGACCATAGGCTCAAATTGTAGCCAAGATGCCATAGTATTTTACATGATTTATTCAATATTTTTGCCTTTACTAATCTTCCATGCCAAGTCTATCTTTCAAAAAGTATGAAGCATTGGGACAGTTTTTTGAGCCACTGTATGTCACTTCAACTCACACCCTGGCATAGATGCACTGGAAGGCCGTCAAGCATCTCATGTGATATCTCAGAGGGACACTGAATTATAGGCTACAGTACTCTGGCAATTCTCCTCCCCATCTCCAACCTTCCTGTTCTACAAAGATGCTGACCATAGGGGCAATGTCGACAATAGCTGCTCAACTACAGGTTCTCTCCTTCTAGTCAGTGGTCTCTTGAATGACCAAGTAGCAGTCCATCCATTGTACCACTGTCCACCATGGAGGCCAAGTTTATGGCAGCCAGCAAAACAGGCCAGGAACTGCTGCCTGCAAAATTTCCAAGCAGATCTTGGTACGTCACAGTTGACTGCTCTTGTAATGAACATTGATAATCAATCAGCCATCTCTATATCAAAACATCCAGAGCATATGGGCCGCCTCAAGCACCTCGACCACCATTGGTTTTGGCTCCACCAAGTGGTCGAGGATGGCAAGATCAAACCCATGCTGACTAACATTCTGACCAATGACCCAAATTCAAATGGAGCATTTTTGGACGCCATCAAATCCGCTCCAAAAATCTACAATCAGTTCCTAAGTTAGGCAGGCGTGTTCAGTTGACCAAAAAAAAATAGATTTCTGAATCATCTGATGCTATGATTTTGGTAAAGTCTGACGTGTCGCATCCGCCAGAGTTTAGTCATTTTTCGACACTCTCACCGTTGTGTGGGGCATGCTCCAAGAATATGACTCAGATGTCCATAAAACCCCCCTATCCTAACCATGAAATGGCAGATTCCCCTCGACCCAGGTGTCACGCAGAGCAAACAAGTGCATTGCAATCTTTACGATGACTATTCTCTTGATCGGAGGAACAGGAAAGACTGGGCTCCTCATTGCCAGCCGCCTCCGATGTTCTGGCCATTCAGTCTTGCTTGCTTGTCGCTCTGGAAAAGTTCCTGATCCATACAAGGGTGTCGTCTTCGATTGGTTCGAGTCCGCGACATTCAACAATCCATTCAAGGCCGACAGTAGCATTAAGGCCGTGTACATGATTGCTCCTTATACCGCGGATGTACTAGGGGTGGTCAAGCCCTTCGTTGAACTCGCGATTTCGAAGGGCGTCAAACGTTTTGTCGTTCTCAGCTCAACGCAGATGGCTAGAGGAGGACCTTATGTAGGCAAGATTCATGAGTACCTTGAGGATCGTGGTGTTGAATGGGCAGTCTTGCGTCCAACATGGTTCATGGGTAAGTAAAGATATCCGGAATTTGGGATTCCGTGTCGTTGACCAAAAATTCACGCGAAGAGAACTTCTCGACGATGTTCGCCGACTCAATCAACAATTCTGACACCATCCCGACGTGTGTGCGAGACGGCCGTGTACCTTTCATAGCCGCGGATGATATTGCTAAGCTTGCGTGCAGCGCTCTTGTCGACGAGAAGAGCCATGACGTCGATCATATCATAGTCGGACCCGATACACCCACTATGGATAAAGTGAGTGGCAATCCTGATTAGCATTTTGGTGTTGTAAATCTCGAGAAAGACCGCTGCCATCTTTAGCGAGGTCCTTGGGCGCAAGATTACCCATGTTCGATTGACGGAGGAAGAAGGGATCGCATTTTGGATGGCGTCACGTTCTATTGACGAGGGTTTTGCCCATGTTATGATCGCACTTGAACAGATTACAGCAGAGGGGAGCGAATATGCGAAATTCCAGGAAGATTCACCCGGCAAAGTGATTGGAAAGACTCATCTTGCGGACTGGGTTAAGGCAAATCGAGAAGTTTGGGCACATAAATGAAGCAAAAATGTAAATGATATTACTGAACCCTTGTATTGTACATACTAGTAGAGAGTATTCATCATGCTTGTGAGCCTGCGCAAACTTTTTTGTGGTCGGGCCAATGTAATTTCTGACATCCAGAGTCGCAGTACCTGGTTAACATCAAGTTAGCTTTAATCTATCGTCGAAAAGTCACAAGGCATATTACCTGGTCTTAGCACAACCGCTACCTAAATAATAGGATGACAGATGAGGAAAAAACGACTAATCAAGGATGGGTGGCGCAACACACATTTTCTGAGTGCTGCAGAAGGATTACCGCAGAATGAGCATCTATAAAGCGCCACCATCAAAGTTAGCGTGAACTTTTTTCAGGCCGCTGCGAGTGGTGAGGTCTAAACTAGGTGTAAGGCGACCTTCTGAAAAATATTCGAGCATATATACGCGCCTGGGATCTCAAAAACTGTATTAGCGACGCGTCCCCATCCATCGGCATCATTGACATTTCCTACGTAAGTCTCAGTCTCTGGGAGTGCGTTGCTTGAGGGTGTTTTTTCTGCTTGGTATGCTTCTTTGAAACAGGGCCTGGCATAGCGAGAGAACACGTCAGGGCAAGGGTCGCAATGGTTGGCGCGTAAAAAGGGGCTTGATTGAAGTTAGTTTTGAAAACAGCAATTTGCATGTGATGGTGACGGTGACGTGACAGACAGCGTTTTGGCTACTCTCAGCACAAGCTCTCGTATATATTCCAGAAATTCAAAATAAGCTTGGAACGTTTATTCTTCCATTCGTGTTTGCGGCTACCATGGCATCTTCGTCGTCGTCTTCAGTCCCAATATATGGAAACTACCATGGGTTAGGATCCTCTTGAGCATCTTTGTCGATATCAACGGATAACTGGAGTTTGGTAGGTATTATTCGAAGCGACCATCCGTCAGAGACCCACGTCTAGCTTTACTTCCACCGGACATCTTTTCCGGTAAACGAGTACTCGATGTTGGCTGCAACGAAGGCTGGGTTACATGTGAATTAGGTCTGTCTACTTTTATGACCGGGTTATGCATAATGGCTTATGTGTTATCCTATTTCAGCGCAGTCCTGGGACACACAACAAGTCATCGGAGTTGACATTGACGCCACCCTCGTTCGTGCTGCATGGCGGAGAAGACGGACTGTTTGGTCTTTACAAGAGCCCAGTAGTGATGTCACCACGAACGTTGCTGCTGCAAACCCCAAGAAACGCACAAGAGATACTTCGCCGGAGACACTGCCCATTACAGCTCCGCAACGTCAACAACCAGAATACTTCCCAATGTCGTGCGAGCACGAATTTGGTTCTCTGCCTATCCCACCTTCCGAGGCACGCGGGCGCTATGTCTTTCCTCATAACGTTTCATTTCGGGCAGCGGATTGGATTTCAACCCATATCCCAGAGGATGTTGATGGGTACGATGTGGTTATTGCGTACGATCAGTTCTGCTTCCCCCTTACGATTTGAGTGACTGACTTTCCTCGTCTTGTCTAGTTTTTCGATTTCAAAATGGATACACCTCAATGGTGGAGATGAGGCGTTGCAATCTTTTTTTCAGCGTGTTCACAGTGTGTTGAGACCCCTTGGAAAGTTTATTTTGGAGCCTCAAGCGTGGGATACTTATGGGAAGGCAAAGAGGATGGATGAGGTTCGTTTTGTAATCTCTGTCGTTGCCGGATCTCATCCTTATCCGATATACATCTACGGTGTTCAGAGGCTCAAGGAGAATGCCAGGAAACTAAAAGTCCGACCAGACGACTTTGGGAGTATCCTCGGCACTATTGGGTTCGGACCTGCTGAACATTTCGGAATCGTTGGGGAAGGAGGTTAGGATGATTTTAATTGTATGTATGGCTCTAAGATGCAATGCTGACTACTTTATGCAGGTTTTAGGCGTCCAGTAGATTTGTACACCAAGCTGTGACAGCCTAGAGGCCATACATAGGAGGCAGTGTAGTAAAGTTGCCTGAACGCACCAACTTTTTCAGGTACGGACTTCGCATCTTTTGACAATGGCATGCAGCCAGAATCGGAGATTTTGGGAAAGCAGTGCACTTTCCAGCAGTGAGCCATTAGACATGTTGACAACATTTCCTGTATTATACACTTATGTGCATTTGGGGCAACTACTAGGCTCCGCTCTGCCGCAGCAATCACGACGCGACTCGTCTAGCTCGCTGGACTGCGGTTCCTGCTACCTATTCTCCTTACTTGTACTTGTAGTAGCAGTCGTGTACCGCCATGTCATGAGTCAGTCATATCAATGGAGAGTTGCTGTTACTGAATGGATGCATTCGGAGACCGACAGGGCGCAGTTGCTATTTATAATCTGATCGCTTAAGGGTATTCAACTCCCACTAATGAACCTATCTCTTACCTTCTCCCCCTAATTCAGCAGTCCATCCTCGCTACCTGTCAATCCTACAGTGACAGTGCAGATCGCACTGAACTTGTACTTGGCGATCCTGTCAACGTGGCATGGCGAAATCAAAGGCTCAGACGCCGCAGGAGGTATATCACGCCCGCAAACAGAGAGAAGAGCTGGAGAAGATGGCACTACTTCCGCCAGGACTTTTTAATCATGGGAATACTTGCTTCATGAACTCTGTTTTGCAAGGTGTAAGTGTCGCTTTTCAAGAGGAAGTTATCAACTTATGAAAATAATGTCGTTATAGCTGATAGCAACACAACTACTGTCTGATCTTGTGCACTTCAGACCTATTTCACCTTCGATACAGCAACATTACACTCCGGCCTCAAAAAAATCACCGTTATTGACGAACGGCCACAGACTTGGTGGCCAATATGAACAATCATGGGTAGATTCGATGCCAATTAGTGACGTTTTCCTCGATTTAATGGTGAAAGCATGGGATAGTCAATTAAACCGAAAGAAAGAGAATTTGAGCCCAAAGTGAGTTGTGCGTCTATACCAATCCGTAGTGAACTTAACAGATGTTCAAGGCAACTCCTTGCTACTCTCGGCCGGAAATACGACCAGTACCTCGATTTTGCGCAGCAGGACGCTCACGAATTTCTACGCATCTTGTTAGATGCGAGCCGAATGGAAGAGCTTGACGTGAGTATGGAATCGGTCTTTGAGATCCTGTCCAAACCGTGTTATATACCCGCAGGTTATCAAGAAGCGCCAACCGCTCATTGAAAATGCTAAGAAACGACATCGCACAGCGATAACACCCACTCGCA
Organism: Tephrocybe sp. 9980TJB; assembly: GCA_018220975.1. NCBI lineage: Eukaryota > Fungi > Basidiomycota > Agaricomycetes > Agaricales > Lyophyllaceae > Tephrocybe > Tephrocybe sp. 9980TJB. Next base: position 17,602 of record JABAJU010000228.1, on the reverse strand, counting down.
TCCCCTCCCAATCATCCAGTTTACCCCATTCCATTCCCGAAGAGGACACACTCGAAACCCTTTCGGACATGATCTTTGGAGGTCAATTCGCAAGCATTCTTGTGTGCCGCGAATGCAAGAATGTGTCACAAACGTACGAAGACTTCAACGATATCAGCCTTAGCATCAAGGCGGAGGACTATCATGGCCGAAAACGCGATCGCCTAAAAAACTTCGCGAAACGCCTGACTTCGTTTCCAACAACATCTCTTGGTGTTAACAGTGAGGTCCCACGACCATCATCTGTACCTCCTGTCGAACAAGGAGAAAGACAATTGGCAGGACAGGAGCCCCCAACTATTCATGAACCGAGGAGGAGGAGCTTCGATGTGGTCCCCGGTCCTGGTGACCTGGATAGCGATACCAGCGCCTCAGCGTCAAAAGAGGACAGTGTAGCTTCGCAAGGGAAAGCTGAAGGTATTACAGTGGAAAATGGAAAGGGGAAGCATATAGAGATCTCACAGCCTGCTAAACCAGAGAGGAAAGAGAAGAGCGATGGATGGGCAAAAATTGGACGGCGAATCAGCATGACTGTGGGGATGATGAAGAAGGATAGAAGCAGTATTGAGTCGTCTCGACCGGGAGAGGCTCCTCAGATGGAAAGTGCGGACAGTGGGACCTCGATTATCAGTGCCTTCGAGGGTGTACCCGTTACGGTTGTGGCAAGTCCTACGCCTATAACCGCCAATAGCGACGACACACTACCAAGCTCAAGGCCAGCTTCACGGCCCACATCGCGACCCGTCACTCCTCCTTCCCACTCACACTCCCATCCACAAAAATCTCGACCATTTCACACATCACGACCTAAAACTCCAAAGGCTCCGAAGCCTACCATTGCAGAGCTAAGCTACCTGCGAGAGATTTTAGCTGACGTCACGCCATCGCCTAATAACCCTTTTACTTTCCTTAAGCCTCCTCAACACACGCAGAGCAACCGTTCGGTTTCAGCTCCTGGCGCGTCCCAGAATCTATGGCTGAGCATGAATCATTTTTCCGGAATAGAAGAGTGCCTTAGGATGTTCACGTCTGTGGAAATCCTGGATGGGGAGAATATGGTCGGTTGTAGACGTTGTTGGAAGGTCGCAAATGGTGATTATGAGGTATCTTCTCCAGGAGATGAACGGAACGGTGACGAAGAAGACGATTATGTCAAAATAGCCAGTGTACCACCAATCAAACCGGTAAGGTCTGTCGTCACTCTTAATGGTGTGCGGAAGTTGCGACCAGTAGACCTATCGCCCCTTCGCCCAGCGGCCTTGACCAACCTCCCTGCATCTATGTCCACGCCCACCGTGTCGCTGTACACACATCCAAACAGCAGTGACCCTCGCACTGTTTCTTCTCTACCGACAACTGCCCCCTCGTCCATCCACGAATCTGATGTGGATGCAATAACCTCCGTCAAATTAGTGGTTACAGATGATAGGTCTTCCATTTCAGGCAGAATGTCTAGTGACACGGCAACAACAATTCCCTTCATTCTAACCACCGCTCCCGATTCTCCTCTCCGACCGTCGGCCCTTTCCATGGAACGCTCAAACTCCTTACCGTTGGATAAAAGTGGTCCCGTTGTCCAGCCTGTTCCTCGCCCAGGCCAGGTCCTGAGGCACTTCCCTACGGCTCCTCAAGATGCTCGATCCCTCCCGGTTCCCAAAGGCCTACGGCGAACAGATTCTGATGGGGATGAAAGCTCTGGCGCCGAGAGTGACGCTTCTGCGGCATCCTCAGCCTCCCAAACCCATCCCCCGCGTCCTGCGGGGTCAGCGCGCAAGAAGCCTAAACCTGTGATCATGCGTCCAGCATATAAGCGTTACCTCATCGCCACTCCGCCGCCAGTGCTCGTTATCCACCTCAAGCGTTTTCAGCAGATCAATAAGACTGGAATGTTGTCCCTATCTTTCTCGCATGGGTTTAAAAAGCTGGACGACTACGTGACGTTCCCTGAATTCCTCGACATTTCGCCGTATCTTGCGCCGCGCAAGGAGGATTTTGGGCTTGGGAAGAAGGGGAAGACGGAATCGAAGGTGGGGCTCCTGGGCAAGCGTTCTCCGAAAGGCGAGAAGTGTATGTATCGCCTGTACGCTGTAGTCGTGCACATCGGAAACATGGTGAGTGAGACGAGTTTGTCCCATGTTATTTTGCTTACGTTCTGTCCAGCTTGGGGGCCATTATATGGCGTACACAGCTTTGCCTGATGCCCAACCCCCTGGTGATCCGGAAGCCCCGAATGCATCATCCTCCACTGAAGTCAAGGCGCCACGCCAGTGGGCATATATTAGCGACACGATTGTTCGTCTTACCACGCTAGAGGAGGTCTTGAAGGCTAAGGCATATATTTGCATGTACGAGAGAATATGAGGGCATCGACTGTCACTTATTGGTTTATTGCTGTCTGAATTCATCCTACTTTATCCGAAGGAATACACATCATATATTACTTAAAGTTTAACATAAATGCGACTAGTACATGGTACCATTGTAGGCTGGAGTGGCATGAGTCGGGCGTTATTGAGATATGTTGCCTCAACATGAAAAAAAAATCGATGGGCATTTTGCTACATTTGCCTGCACTAGAAATGGTTGTCGACTACGCCTTCGGGGCCGTAGGATCGCACTTTGCACTCGCACAAAGCGTTCTCATGTGTCGTGAACTAGTCGCCCGCGATGGTACGGGTTAGGGATGGGATCTTTTCTGTACATGTGCTATCAGGATGGTCGCGTGTCGTCCACAATGATACGAGTTAACAACGACTGTAACAGTCTCATCACTATACACACTCTCGATAGCGAGTGTCCGAGAAGGTTTGCACGGCATCTTTGGAAACTATAATGTCTCTAGTCAAGACGATTTCGAGATTATCAATGCCCCTAGTAGAGTCACCTCTGGCAGTGACAAGGGAGCCAGGCCAGATTGCTCTCAGCCTGCTGGCATCTTTGTCTTCGGCCTCAGTGTGAGCGCAGCGTAGAAGCACCATATAGAAACATATGGCTATCACTGGGAATGTCTAGGAAGGACATGAACATCGCGTTGTGAAAAAGCTGTAATACTGACCAAATCCGACATGATGAAGACCACACTCGAATCGTTCGCACAGAAAGCCAAGATGATGACTAGACAGACTGAGTAGATGGCCGCAGAATCTAGAACAACACGTGCTATGTGCGAGAGTCTTCCCTTGTCTGCACAATGCATTGAGCCTCGACGATTGATTGTCCATAGGCCGAAGGCTAAAAGACCTTCAAGGTGTGTCGTCAGATGAAACAGGGGTTGAAGAAAGAATAATATTTACTCGTAGATATCGTGTTGCAAGCTATAGTGCTGGCCCAAAAAGCTTCTAGCCAACCCTTTATGGGCGCCTCAAACATATCTAAACGAGTTACCCGTGTAAAGTGGCACATTGTCGTGATTCCTGTCACTGATAATCCAAGATGAATGAGAACAGGAGTTGATGGCCAGTTAGTAAAGGTTTACCGAGAGACGATATCCAGCATAACGTAGGTAGAACCACAATCCCAAGAGGCGACCGGTATTGCCCACCATTAATCCAAGGCGATGACCACACGGCGTAGCAACGGTAAATCTAAACCATGTCATGTGAGTGGGAGCACTGAAGAACATGATACTGCTTGTTTTGAATGCACCTACCACAATCCCGTCTCCGAGCAGAACTTGTCCAAGGATGAGACCCGTTTGCAGCATAGCATCCCACGCCCCCATGTCACTGAAGGGAGAAGGTCTACTACTACCCATCGGACTCCGTTCCATGACAGTGAGCAAGTGTATACTCAGAGCCATGTACTTAGAGTGACGTTTTAGTAGATCTGCCGAGATAAAGATAACTCTGTTGAATTTTAACTCACTAAAGTGCTGAAGAAGAACAGCAGCGTTGCCATCACGAGCATCGTGATATTCATTCTTCCTGACGGTGTACGATGCCGCAGGAGATAATGAAGAGTTATTCCAAACATGCACACAGAGGCTCCTATCAACTCGGGACGTGTCTATTAGAGCGACAATGTTGACTCCGAGGGGACAGGATAAATACCATAAATGATCCCTTGCAAAGGGGTGGACAGTGCATATGCGAAGTGTATAAAGTTGATCAACTGGTGGCTAGATGGTTTAAACATGGGGGTTACGGCGTGTAGACTGAGAGAGGACTAATATGTCATGAAAGGCCTCGAAGTGAATGCTAGATTTATATCGCCAGTTGCTTTTATACTCAATAGTAGCTTTTAATAAGTTAGCGGCTTGATATGAGACTAGTGCGATGATGATCTTCTTCCTTGACCGATAGGCGCCGCAGATTTGACTTGTTGGACCTCTCTAGTATCCAATATACATGTTCCTTTCCGTTGAATTCTTGCGAGAAAAAAATGTAGTCATATTGTGCGTTGTTTAAAAGAGCTTAGAAGAGACAAGTTGAATAATTATCACCCTTTAAATTCAAGATTTGTTGATCCAACTCCAAGGCTATGCTGTTGAAATTATTTCCCCTTCCGATGTGTTTGGGATCGAACAAAGGCACTGCAAGGGATGATAAGCTGATGCTGGTAGAGCGAAGACACTAGTACCTTTTAGAGGAACTCCAGGCGCGCAACACAAAAGATATAAGAGATGAGGCAACTGAGGCGTCTTGCCGGATTGGAGATGATAGCGATGGCTTTCAAGTCCTAGAATCAAGGGTGAAATCAGCAGGTCAGTCGCCTCGGTAGCAGGTCGTACTTAATGAATTAGAATAACTGTGGGTCCGTTGTGGGTCTCGTGTGCAAACTCGTTCCTGTGTCCATCAAGATCTCCTTGGGGCTGTGGTCGATGGGAGTCGAGAAGATTAGGGACAAGGAGTGGAGGGGTTTTAGACGACCTTCATAGATCTTCCGTTCCTCATATAATTTTGAACGAATGGAATGCGTTGGGATGATGATATGGAACTAGACTAGCAAAGTTGCTAGAACACCGATGGTGAAGTGGTTATCATGCTTGCCTTCCATTGTGGTAAGCAAGCGGCACGGGTTCGATTCCCGTTCGGTGTACTATTTCATCATACTTTAATAAGATTTTTTTACTTCCATCACATTTCAACAATGAATTTTTCGTTAGTTTTGTTACCAGGCTTGCGCAACGCATACCACACACATACGTATTCTGGCGAGAAGAATCGCAGTCTTTTGCAGTCGCAGTATTATTGTACAGTTTCTCAAGTCAACCTAGAAGAACAGTTATTAAAGATTATCTACAAACTAAACCTAGCTTCATGTTAAACTTCAATCTCATCACCAAACGGATCCCACATTTCACCCGGTTTTAACTTTGGCGGTACCCACAATGGAGGGAGTGGGATATGATCGTACTCACTCCTCCTCTTCAGTTTAGTCCGCCAATTGCCTCGTGGAAGAGCAAACGGTTTCTCTTCGTCGAGCTGATCCACTGTGTCCTCTACCTCTTCGTCCGTTTTACATATCCACTCACTCTTTTTGTGCTTGTTCATGCGCTTCTCAACACGATCAAGCCGACCACGTTGCCATGCGGGCTGTGCCGGTGCCGGTGTAAAGGCAGGAAGAGAGAGACGTGGATGGACTGAAAGGGGTGCAGCAAATGATATGCTAGAGAAGGACTGTCGCCGCCGAGGGGAATTAAAAGGTGAACTAGGAAATCCGATAGACGACGATCGGAAATGAGAAGATGAAATGGGAGAGGAAGACGAATAAGTCAAGCCGGGAGTTGACTGGGGGTCTTGGTCTTGCTGTCCTTCGGCCTCATCCTCGTCGTCGGAATCGTCAGAGAAAGGACACTGCTGCCGCATGCTGTGCTGGTAGACAAAGCGCAGATAGGTCGCGAAGGCGTGCGGTGCGTTGAACTTCCCTGTTTTGAGGAAAACGTCAAAATCTTCGTCTTCATTCTCCTCTTCCTCCTCCTCTTCGTCAGTTCCGGACGTTTCTTCATCATAAGCTGTTTCGAATTGTGTCCCCTCGTCGAAGAATCCACTGGATCTCGCGTCACCAGATTCTGGACTGGAATCTTCATCATCGTCTTCCGACTGAATGGCTTCTTCGACGGGCTGCTTATCTTTGTCCTCAACCTCGTCATCTGAGTCGAAGTTCGAAGATGTCGACCATTCAGACTTTCGGTACGTCGGAATCGAGAGGTCACGAACCGAAACGGAGAACATAGGTTTAGGAAGGGGAACAAAGGAGTTCGAATACAAGCGAACACGTCCTCGTGCGGTAAAGACATAAGGTGTGTTCGACCGACCCTGGCGGCGGGGCAGATTCTTGTGGGTATTGACTGTTATGTGAATTGCAGTAGTTTCATTGTGATGCTAGACGGCCATCAGGATCAATATTATCAGCCAACAAGTGCGACGAACATATATTATGCCCGGGTCAAGGTCCAGGCCCCTCAGCCAAACATTGCCGAGGGTGAACGACTCCTCCAGTTCCCAAGTCCAAGCTGGTTCTTCTTCTGCAACTTCGTCGGCATTGGAATCAGCTAGAGGACTGTCTTGTGTGGTCTCGTCATCGAGTAGGCCGTCTTCCTCTAACTCACGTTTATACCTGCACGGATCACGAGCGGTGGACAGTTTGAATGTTGTAAGGCCCTCTCTAATCTGCCCAGGTTTGTATGTCTGGGAGTATAACACCGTCTTCTTCTTCACTTCGAAGAGATGCCTGTCCTCCTTCTCATCTCCGAAACCGCCTCCGAACAGGAATGCAATAAGACACCGCAGATGCACAAAAGTGTAGCTGCGAGGAACTTGAACGATCCTATATATGCCACCCATGCGTGGCGAGACCCCTGACCGAACGAACTGGAAGCGCAAAGGAAGATGCTTTGAGAATGAGGTCGAAGCTGGTAGAGAATGTATCAAGGTCTGCGTATGTTTACGGCCAAGGGGGTTTGTTGGAGAGTCAAAAGGATGAGACGGTAGTGGTGTGCCTGTAAATGGAGTTTGCACTGCGGTGAACGAGGATGATCTCTGAAGCTGGGGTGTTTGGGGGAGGAGGATGCGGCGCTTAGCGGGCGGTTCGCTGCCATCGTTGATAGCGTTGAGGCTATGTTCGTCGCTGTTGGCAATGGACTCGAAGGCTCGTTTAGGCGCCATGAGTGTAAACAAAAGTTGAAACAAAGTATGGATTAATTTTGCTGTGACGAACTTCAGTCAACAGTGACAGTGACCGTGTGACCGATCGTGTGTCGCGTTCCCTCGCGTTCCCCACGTGTTCGACTATTACGCGTTCTCAGATCAAATTCCTTACCTGTCCTCCTCATTGGTACACTTTGAAGCTTCACAAAGGAAATCTGATCCTTTGGTATGTCCATAAATAAACCTAGATGTTTTAACAGCTAATGTCATCTACGACTAGTCACCAGGCCCTATTAGAACGACATTCAGCTTTTTCTCAGTCATGAGACTCATGTGGGATACATGTCGATGTCTATCACTAGTAGCATCAGCACTCAACTCGAACGGTTAGGCCAGACAAGACCAGATGTCACCATAAAAGCTCAACCCGTTTATCCGAGATTTTCCCGGATGTACCCCTCACTTTTTCGGGCCGATGAAAGCATCTGACCTTCAACACCTCTATTTCAACTGAGAGGCGCGAAATATTACATTCTTATCCCCATGGCTGACCAAACCCTCGCTCTTCCGAAGGACTTCTTATTCGGATTCGCTACTGGTGAGTTGTAGTGTCATGAGTATTTAAAAAAAAAGTCTCAGTAAAAAAAATGTCGATCTCTTAGCGAGCTATCAAACGGAAGGTTCTCCCACCGCTGGAGGTCGTGGGCCAACTATCTGGGATACATTTACGCACAAGGATCCCTCGCCCATTGTAGACCGTTCTTCGGGCGATACTGCGACAGACTCATTTCGTCGTTGGAAGGAGGACATTGCGCTTGTGAAATCTTACGGATCTAATGCGTATCGATTCTCCATCTCCTGGTCCAGGATCATTCCAAAGGGGGGACGCAATGATGAAGTCAATCCCGAAGGTATCAAGTTCTACCGTGAGGTCATTGAGGAACTAGTTCGAGCTGGAATCACTCCTAGCGTCGTAAGCTGCCTTGTCTATTGACTCATGTTTTCTATCAACAACATTTTAGACGTTGTTTCACTTTGATTTGCCTCAAGTTTTGCAGGATCGGTACGGCGGTTGGCTAAGCCGGGAAATCGTAGATGACTTCGTTCATTTTGCGAAGGTGAGACTGAACTTTTCTGACCTCCACTCAATTCTGCAATGCCAATGTAAAAATCATATATAAAAAGGTGTGTTTCGAAGCTTTCGGCGATCTCGTCAAACATTGGTAAGTTAATTGAATCAATGCTCCGGTTTTATTCAACTCTAATCGCAAAACTAGGATCACTCTCAACGAACCATGGTGCGCCTCCACACTTGGATACGGCTCCGGTGTATTTGCCCCTGGGCGGTCGAGTAATCGTGATCGCTCAGCGGAAGGTGATTCCACCACGGAGCCTTATATGTGGGTAATCTTATTCTTCATCATTCTATGATAGGATACCACTTTAATTTAATATGCAATAGTGTTGCGCACAACCTTATCCTTGCTCATGCCTTTGTGGTCAAACTCTATCGTGAAACCTTCAAGCAAGATCAAAATGGATCTATCGGAGTGACCCTTGACTGCGTGTGGTACATACCATATGATGAAAGTGATTCAGCATGTGAGCATTTCGATTTCGATCTCGATATCATAATGATTATCTCTTAACAACGAATCCCAAAGGCGTCGAGGCTGCGCAGAAAGCGCTTGATGCGCGTCTTGGTAGGTATCCATCTACATTCCACTTTCATTTGATGTTCACACAAACACAGGCTGGTTTGCTGTGAGTATTACCATTCCGAGCAAATTTAGTCCTCCATTTATATTTACAATGCAAATGAAGGACCCCATCTACAAAGGCCACTACCCTGCGTCTCTGATTAACCTAGTTGGGGACCGCCTTCCCAGCTTCTCAGACGACGATATGGGAGTCGTAAAGGGATCTTCGGATTTCTTTGGACTTAACCACTATACTACCAATCTCGTACGTGAGTACAACAGGCCTCTCGCTTGATTGTTACTCATTGATGATCTTTGGTTGTAGAACCTGGCGGCAGTGATGATTTCAATGGCAGAGTAAAGACCTGTTTCACTCGCCGCGATGGAACACAGCTGGGTACCCAAGGTCCAAGATTTGATTGTTCTTGACATGACGCTTGGGGAACTAACTTCTCATGCTCACCAGGCGGTGTTGGATGGATCCAGACCTGTGAGTATAATTCTCCGTTTGATTCAACGATGAGAAATAATCTAATAATCTTTTTGTGCGCAGACCCTGCTGGCTTCCGATCTGTATGTCAATAAAATAATCTCCAGGCCTTCGAATCTAACATGTCAACAACGCAGCTCTTGAACTATGTGTGGAAGGTATGTTTCATGCCTAAGGCGCTGAGTATATGGGCATATCTAACCCGGTTCCGCAGACTTACAATCTGCCGATATAGTGAGTCCGTTGCTATTTGCAATTGATCTCTGATCCCAGAACTCATCGGTGCGCACTTAAGCGTAACGGAGAATGGATTTACCTGCACCGATGAGAACAGTCGTACCGTAGCGGAAGCCGTTCACGACACTGATCGTGTCGAATACTACCGCGGGTACACCCAGGCACTGTTGGAAGCTGTCAACTTTGACCATGTTGATGTACGGTCGTATTTTGCGTGGAGTACGTGCCTTGTCTTTTACAATAGACATAGGGGCGTGTCGTGGCGCTAACGATTTCTTTCTCTGCGCAGGCCTCTTGGATAATTTTGAATGGGCAGAAGGGTATACAGTCCGTTTCGGCGTGACTCATGTCAACTACGAAACTCAAGAACGGACCCCTAAGAATTCGTCGCAGGTGTTGAAAAAGGTGAGAAACCAAATCTTTCCCGGTGACTTCGCTTCTCACAGCCCCGAAGTGGTTTGAGGATCATCAAACTAAGTAGGCTAGAAAGGCGGACCCAGGCGGACGTTGATGACTTGACAATGATGTAGGCTTGTTCCCTTGATGCGATGTTATTTGGATGTTGGAAAGACTTCTTTCTAAGGCCAATTGTGCTCGAATTACGCCACATCCTAAAAGCGTCCGTCTGTCGAGCCTGACAAATGTTGGAGTTTAACCAGATACATAGACGCTTTATGATCTGTATTGAACATCAATTGAGGTAATGGCGAAGGTTGAATGGGGATAAGGTTGTTGACAACGCTCATACTAGGGGTGAATCAAGATCCAAATGTGTTTTTTACTCGTTGGGGTTCTTCGCCAAACCATGTTTAAAATGTGGAATAGCGCTCCAATGTTTCCTGCTCCAGAAAGGCTAGCAAGTGCATGGTGGTCAGGATAAATTTTTTTGTTGAAAAGTGCAAATGATAACTGTCGGCAAAAGCCGATCAATGGGGTTCTAATTTTCCCTGCAACCTCTGCAAGCTAATTCTTCATGAATCCATCCATCTTCTTTGCCTGATTCTCCGCTCAAATGTTTTTGTTCTCTCTGGGACAAGAACCTATCTTTTCTGTCTCAATCTTTGCCTTCATTCCGCACTTCGATATTGTACGGCCACGTTCGTGGACAACGAATATCAATTTTCTGAAAATTGACGCCTATGGTCAACGAGCTTCGTCGTTCACGATCACTACATTTTTCAGTTTACATCGGAGATAATCTTGCATCTGCATAGCGAAACAGCCACTGCAGACTGAACGGGGGTAACGACTGCAGTTACTCGGTTCTAGGTCCCCACTGAGCTAGAAACAGCTCCTAGACATGAGTGAATGGCACGGAATATTATTCACAGGCATCCCCACCTGAAGGCTGTGTTAAGCAACTGTTTCTCTCCGACTGCTTTCGTATCCAGCTGCGAAAAGCTGCAGGGCACATCGTCCGTGTACTTCGCTGCGCCTTCCTAAGAAGATCCGTCAATAAGGAGCCTTTGTTTGATCAGAGGATACGACAGACCGTGTCAGCTCCATCAAGTGTCAATGTTACCAGCAACCTGATTCAAAATAATTCATTTGGAAAATAGTGCACCAAAATAACAGACCGTCAATCACCCATTTTTCAGTATCAAGGGCAGGAATAGATTACCATGACGCACGAGTCCCCGGCGGTTTGAGAAATATCCTTGAGGTGTGGCACTATAAATGAGGTGGTTTCTATCCATTCGCCATTTATTCTTGCTCTTCGTTAATTTTCTATTCTCTGCATAGGATGCGGCTTTCAACGGCTCGTTGTTTCGCTTTTATAACGCTTCCTGCTATTGCTCGCGCTGGTGTTGTGACCACCCTCGCACCAGGTGCCATCTACGACTTCGTGATAATTGGAGGTGATGGTGACATCTGTTCAAATCGAATACTGTTTTAACATCTCGAAAAGGTGGCACTGCAGGAAACGTTATCGCTAACCGCTTGACAGAGAACCCGAAATACAAAGTTCTTGTTATTGAAGCTGGAGGATCGTGTGTCATCTTAACAATCAAAGGTTGCACACGCTAAAGGTTTTCCGATTTGTATACAGAGAAACAGGCGTTCTTGCTGCGCAAATTCCTTTCTTAGGTGGTACCCTTACGCCTAACACTCCATATGACTGGAATTACACGACCACGTCGCAAGCCGGACTGGGAGGGCGATCAATATCTTACCCTAGGGGCCATATACTGGGAGGGTCAAGCAGCGTTAGTAAGTCTTTTTGTTACGACGAAGCCTTGAGATTTACTTACGCATGAAAGACTATTTGATGTATACGCGTGGTCCCGCAGAGGGATATGACCAGATCGCCAAAATAACTGGTGACAACGGCTGGTCTTGGAATAAGCTGCAGCCATACTTTCAAAAGAACGAGAAATGGACGGCTCCTGCCGATAATCATAACACGACTGGTCAATTCAACCCCAGTGTCCACAGCTTTACTGGTATTACGTCTGTAAGCCTCTCAGGGTATCCGACCCCAATTGACGGACGAGTCATTAATGCAACAACACAATTGGGGCCCAACTTCAAATTCAATCTGGATATGAACTCAGGGACCCCTCTTGGGATCGGTACGGTTCAATACTGAAGCTGTGATTCATATTCTTGACTGTTGGGGCATATACTAGGCTGGATCCAGGTCACTGTCAACGATACCTCGCGTTCGAGTTCCGCCACCTCATACCTTGCCTCCCGATACTTGAGCAGGCCGAATCTGGATGTACTTCTAAATACTCAAGTATCACGTCTAATCCAGACTGGGAAAGACAAATCGACCAGTTTACCGGCATTCAGGGCCGTTGAATATCGTACGGGCTCGAGAGGTGTGTGTTCTCTTACAAAGATCAGTTTTAGCTGAAATAGAACTTACACAGGTTCTCTACGAACTGTGACTGCCTCTAAAGAAGTTGTTCTTTCAGCTGGCACAATCGGGACACCTCATATCTTGCTCAACTCAGGAATTGGAAATCCCAATTCGCTCAAAGCAGTTAATGTTGATTCATTGGTCACCCTTCCGGATGTCGGTCAGAATATGGCAGATCATTCCTTCCTCGCAAACCCTTTCCTTGTAAACTCGGTCAGGAAATTTCTTGGATAAGCAAAATATATATCTTGACATATATTCACAGACCAATACGTTCGAGCCTTTCTTGCGTAATACTACAGTACAAAGCGAAGACATTAATGAATGGGCTACGACCGGCCAGGGCTTTTTGGACGATACCATCTGTTCCCACCTTGCCTTCTTCCGTCTAGCTTCAAACAATCCTATATTCCAGACGACACCTGATCCCACTCCAGGACCAAACACGCCGCACTACGAATTTCTAGTATCTGTGGGTTCTCTAGATTCGCCCATTCATCATCATTTCGGCCCATTCTGACATCTTGACTGACAGAATGGCTTACCTCTGCCCGGTGCTCCTGCAACAGGCAACTTTCTCGGCTTAGGCACCGTTGTCCTGTCCGCAACATCACGAGGTTCAGTCACACTCCAATCGAACAACCCTTTCGATGCGCCTCTCATCGACCCTGCTCTTCTCAAGAGTGACTTCGACAAGGCAACCATGCGTGCGGCTGTCCAAACTGCACAGAAGTTCGTTACGGCACCAGCGTGGTCGGGCTACGTTATCGAGCAAACCGGGCCTTTTGCGGGCGTTGAGACAGATGAACAGATCGATGCCTACGTCCAAGCGAATGCTGGAACAATTTTTCACCCTGTTGGGACGGCTGCGATGTCTCCAAAGGGTGCTAGTACGGGCGTCACCGATCCTGATTTGAGGCTGAAGAAGGCTGTTGGCGTGCGTGTCGTTGATGCTTCGGTGTTTGTGCGTCACCAAATTCAATTCTGTATGATCATTCCGGATTGCTGACCTATGGTTGATAGCCATTTGTGCCTAGCGCACATCTCCAAGCTCCTGTATATGTCATCGCAGAGCGGGCATCTGACCTTATCAAGGCGTCCTACTAATTTAATTTAACATTAGCTCGTTTCCTTAGAACCTCCTTGGGCATTTTGACGACAAGGGTGCTGATATACCATACACATTTGAGACACATCTTATACTATTGTACATAGCTACATAATTTTTATGCACATTATTCCGTGAATTGCGAATTCCGATTCGCTGAAAATCATGCTTCAGGCACTGTGTGACAGTTAATAAATATAATGAATACCAGGACTCATGGTAGAGGGCCCGCAGCCATGATCTTCAACTTTTTTGTCTTTGTACCTATCCTTTCTTGCCATTCAAACTATTCGCTTTGTCATCCACACCCTGCGTGTTCTGTGACAAGTAAAAAATATCAAATTTTCAACATTTTTAAAAACAATTTCAGCCATTTTTGGGACTGTCACGCAAAGAAACAAACTCGCTTTTGATCTGTGACAACAATGATTTTATTTTTGACAAAACAGAAGGCCTTGTGACCTGTGACTGTCGATTTGATGGAAATGGTACAGTATTCCACTAATGCTACGATGTATTGAATCGATATAAAAGTAAAAGTCCAACTCGTCTATGAGTCCACAGTCATCCTATCACCTTTTTCACGTAGAGCTCGTGGATGAAGCTAAACATTGTAACAAACTGGCGCAGTGATTGTGGGCGGCTCAGCTGTTATGGTGACCAACGGCGTGGCAACAGGGGTGGCAGAGGCTGCGCAAACACAGCTCGCAGCCGACGTCACGGGGGGAGCAGTACAATGCGCGCTCGCAGTCCAGGTCAGACAGGGCGTGGGGACAGTTTCCTTGAGCGTCTCGGCCTTAATGAGGACGGGAATCACAGCTCCTGTGTTGAGGCTGAACGACCGGTGGCCCAATACACTGAGGATCGACCCGATCTGACCAGAGTGGCTTGTGACGGAGACAAAGAGACTTTGCTCGCCACGAGTCGAGAGCTCCTGGAAGACCTCGTCTATGACTTTTTTGGAGCGGACGGCCTCCGCATCGCCAGTTTCGGAAGTGACTCCGTTCCATAGTTCGTCATTTTCCGTGAAACCATGTTCGATAGTCCACGAAGGGAACAGGTTGTGGATATAGGATTTGCTTCGGCGATTGTCGCAAGTGTGGATGCTGATACCTTCGCGGAATAGCTCCTTAATGGTAGGTTTGAATGGCGAACTGCCGCGGGGCAAGGCGAGGCTAGAGAAGGTAGCGTTGGCGGTCTGCAGGCACCGAGTCAGCGGGGAGACATAGTAGGCATCTGGGGTGTGAATGCGTTGTTCGACGATAAGCTGCTGCCAGAAATCGTGGGCAATTTGCGCCTGAGAAACGCCAGTGGCAGTGAGAGCGGCGTCGTGCCAAGTGGCGGTACTATTGCCGTCGAGTTCGGCCCAATAACACTGTTCACAATGATAAATACCAAAAGAAAATAGATAGATAGAGGTATTAGAACGTACATTCCATGCTGGAGTACCGTAGTACGACTCCGCATCGTTATGATATCCAGCGCCGTGTCGTCCAAAGAAAAAGACTTTGTATTCTACGTTCCTGGGAGATTCCAAATTTAGACGGATGACCTCTTGATAGAACCTCTGCCATTGAGTCATGGCCTTCGAATTCTTGTTATATCGGTCGGCAGTGTATGTGCGATTGATGAGACCGAAGTTCTCCTCATACTAAGTAAGTTGTCAGTAAGAGGGATGACAAGTACCAGAGAATTGGACTACTCACGTAAACGAAGGTGGAGGGATTCGTTGATGGCTCGTCTTGCAGGAAGTACCCAGTGACGGTGGTGTAATTGATATACGAGGCTTTTGCGAGTGTCGCGAGGCCAAGGGCAAAAGCGCTAGCGTTTAGAGAGATCCTCATTCTGGCGGTAGTAGGAGGTGGTAGACTCTCATTTGTGGTCGATGCAACAACTTATATATACATCTAAGCGAAGGGGAAAAAAGAAGTAGCACAACCTGAGAGGAAAAAAGAGAGGCCATGAAAAACGAATGAACTTCTGTGCAACGTGCCCTAACGTGCCCCTGATTTAACATCGAGCGCCCAAACCTCAGCGCACGTGGGACAACAGCCGCAGCCGGGATCACATATTTAGGCGCCCATGACAATATGGCGGGCCGGTTCCTGTTGGTCTTTACTATTTAGTGGTAGTATGATTTACCTCGTCGCATTGTTGTGAGGTCGATCCATCGGCACTACGAGTTTGTTTTGGGGCACATTGCTGCAAATTTTTGTTGTTATTGGTTCGTTTGAGTCTGCTCCTCATCAAGATATTGAAATCTGGTTCTCCTTACAAGATTTTCTGCCGTTTTCGTTGTTCCACCTTTTGCATTAAAAACTCACTACAGCATTGGATGGCTATTATATCCTTGCATGGTATTTGATTGGGTACTAAAAAATCCCTGCACTGGAGTGTCTGCTGATTTGCTGCTGATCTCCTGCCCACGCAGACGGAGCTGGGAGATCTCCCTTCACTGTGCGACCACCTTCACTAACAGAGAAGCCCTAAGCTACTCGCATGACTATATCCGTATTCTCCCGAAGATTGAGAATAAGGCGCGACATCATAATGACTGATACCCTGGGTGACTTTGGTCAAGCATATTCAATGCACAATGAGCACTGGAGGACATACGAGCTTGCAAAGTCAGTCATTGAGCCACGCAGTAGAGGCTGGAAGAATAGTTAGCTATGAAAATCGATGCAATATAAGTAAAGACATACGGGAAAGAACTATAACTTTTGTCAGTATCTACTTAACACAAATAGTGTCGGAGTCAGAAATGTACGTGAAAAGCCATTATGTTCGTCAAGTACGCGAGCGTCATAACACTATGTAAATGTTAATAGTTGAGCAGACAATTGTAGATTAGACTATATTTTACGGAATACAATCTTTCTCTTTAAATACTGTACTGTAAGTAAGAATGCTATGCATAGGATGAGTAACTATTTCATATTTGCAAAGTAAGTACCGAAATGCTGTATCTATTAATAACGGGGGCAGCGTGTGGCCGACCAACGTCGCTGGGCGGATGACTCGGATTGCCGAGCTCATTTCCAACTCTCCCCCTCAAGCCGAAGTCATGCCGAGTAGTTGAACTTTGTTTTCGAAGTCGGGTCGTGGCAGCGCCTTCGTGAGTATGTCGGCTTGATTGTCATCTGATGCGCAGTGAAAGATCGTGACCTCGTTTGAGGCCAAACGTTCGCGTACAAAATGATGCCGTATGTCGATGTGCTTACTGCGTGCATGGAAAACGGCGTTGCTAGCGAATAGGATGGCGGAATTGTTGTCGGTGATGAGATCAGTTGGTGTGTCGATGGGGAAGCCTAATTCAGAAATAAGGGATCGTAACCAAATGATTTCTCGGCTAGCGTGGCATAGAGCCATATATTCGGCTTCCATGGATGAGAGCGCAACAGTGGGTTGTTTCTTTGCGCTCCAGGTGGCGGGACCTCCAGAAATGATAGTGACATAGCCAGAAATTGATCGTCGGTCGTCCGGGCTGTTTCCCCAATCAGAATCTGAGAAAACGCGAATGATTTTCTGTTTGTCAAGTGTGGAGTGAGTGTAGGTGATGCCGAGATCAAGGGTCCCTTTGAGGTAGCGAAAAACGCGTTTGATCGCGGTCCAGTGCTCGGGTCCTGGGTGCGCCGAGAATTGGCTAAGGTGTTGGACTGTAAATGATATGTCAGGCCGCGTGGAGAGTGATGCCCATAGGAGCATTCCAATTGCGGCCGGGTATTGGCTCTGAATATCATTGTGGTGTGGATCGTCATTGGTGAGTTGCCTGAGCTTGACGTTGTGGTCCAACGGTGTGTGTACTGGGTTTGAGTGTTCAAGTCCCATGCGTTCAATGATTTTTTCGAGATAGGGTCGTTGGGATAGTTTGATAGTGCCATCGTTTGAGTGAGTGATGGTGATACCAACAATTTGTCGTGCCTGTCCTAAGTCAGTGATGTCGAATCGGGATTTAATTTGACTTTTGACAGTCTTGATGATGTCGTCGGTGCGAGCAAAGATTGACATGTCATCGACATGGACAGCTACAATGGTGAAAGTTTCATTTTTGCCTCTGATGTAAACGCACTG
>JABAJU010000227.1:0-22907 GCA_018220975.1 Tephrocybe sp. 9980TJB | reverse complement strand
CTCTGTATCTAATTACATTTTTCCTTCAGGTTCAAACCTATGCAATCACTATTCCACTCTTCCCTTTCTATTTTCATTCATTCATCCAGAGCTTGTAGCACAGCTATGCAGTGTACATAGCCTTACATAGCCTTACATAGCTTTAGTACAGCTTTAGTACAGCATTTACATAGCCTTAGCACAGCCTTCTGTTATTCTTGTATTTACACAGCCTTAGCATAGCCTCTTATCAGTATATATATTCAGCAATGTCATACCTGGAGTTCTCATTCAAGTTCTCTTAGGATTTCCACTGCACTTAGTGTGAACACTTGAGGTTTCTTGTTTCATTCCTTGTTCTCAGTCCTCTCTCTGCTTCTACCTTTGTCCCTCTGCTTGTCTTTCAGTTTCATCTTGTGGGAGCCTGCTGCATTCTTGTGTAGTGTTGCCCTGACAAATGTGGTATATGAAGAACCAGAACTGAACTTCTTCTTGGCTGATCAAACACGATTATGAACAGAACTCAAACCATGTGTTTAGTTCAGGAGGTTCAAGATTCAAACCAAAGTTTAGAACAGAACTTTGGCAACACTACTCAGCTCACAGTGTCATGCCTTTGACATACAAGTCACATGATAAATTTTGTCACACTGGCATGAGGCCTAAGAAGAACTTGTTAGAGACCAGTATATAATACTGAATACTAGAGTCACTTACCAACCATAATTGTGCAATGTTCTCTGAGCCTTGCCCAGAAGGTCATACTTGCTGGTCTCCTGGCTGAAGAGGTTGAGAGTGTCAAAGGGGGGCGCATCGCATGAGACGCGTCTTGTTAGATATCACATGTGCTCGTTTGCCCATCGCCTTAAGTAGGTTTTGCCGAGATAACAGACCTCAGTTCGTTACACTCTTGTGCTGCGACTGAGGTATGTCCTTACATTATTGCTGTATTATATTTCACTCATGGTACCTAGTTCTATTCGCTCGTATCTAGGTACTTTCAATTTTAGTTCGTTACACTCTTGTACTGCGACTGAGTTCTATTTGCTCGTATCTAGCGCACTACACGGAACTCTAATCTTGATAGAGAGTTTTGATATGCTTCTTATATGTTTGACGATAGTCATCGGCATAAAAGGAAATTTCAGTTTTTGTTCTGGTCATCCATTCATCAATACAGCACTCAATCTATAAGTGAAACAGTCAGATCAAGTTGTTGGATCAGATTGGCCACTTACCACTGTAAGAACCATTGCCATAGCTGGAACAGGAATAGGATTAAATATACTACTTTGAGTTACACCTTTGTCATGCTTGTTCTTGAACCAAAGTTTATTGATGACCTTTTGAATGATCGGATGTTGGTAGATGCCTTTTCGAACACTATCATCACTATCACCAAGACTCTAATATCAAGTTTCAATAAAGAATTACTGTACACTGCCCACATACCTTATAAACAAAGCCTTTTCTATACTTGAGTGCTTCTGCAAGGGCTTGATTAGCAGCAACAGTCTTCTTGCCATGTCCATGCCAAATCCATAAAGTGCCTCAACGAGAGTTGCTGCTTTGGCCTTGGCTTTGCCACGAGTCTGCGAGGAACGTTGCTTGATCTTCAGCAGAAAACACAATTAGCATGAGTAGTGTAAAAAAGAAGAATACACACTTAGTACTACATTGTGCCTTGCCGTCAGGTCACTATCATTGTCTTATATCCAATGACGGCAATCAGTATCAGGTCCTAGCATGTGTGTGAATGGCGCAATCATCATAGACATCAAGATCGTCCAACAGTTTGTCCTCATAGATCGAACGGTCATCAGTCTAGCCTGGAACTGAAATGCTCGAAAGTCGACGCACACAAACTGTGAGTCTGGAAACCCTAACCTGACTCGAATGAATCGTTGGAACCTCACGGCGACGTTGGACCCGTCCATGAGAAGGCCATCATTGCCGTTCACCGTTCATTCCATCCTAGGGAGCAGCCACTGGCAAAAAATAACTAAAAATCTTGACAAGACTTCCAACGATATAAACTTATGCAAACGTTAAGATTCACAATCATCACACTAGCAAGTACTACTTGGAGAGGTCCGTAGAGCACATATAATCCCGCCACTGGTATGGCTTCCCTTGATAGATGTATTGTTAAAACCGACGAGAACACAGATTGCCAGTGAATTGAAGAAGTACCTTCAGATGCAATCGAATAACTTGTTAAATTTGTCGTCAACGTCGACATTGTCACCTTCAGCGCGAGTCGCCGTGTCTAGACATCCTAAAAAAACTTTTGTGTCAGAAGAAAATGGATAAATGGTGGGCTTGATTTGCATACCACTGGTCCTTCTTCGGAGAGGAGTAACAGGTACTGCAGTCGCCTGAACAGCAACGGTCATAGTGATGAGCAACGCGAGGAAGACTTTTAAGTTGAATTGGAACATCGTTTGAGGGTGCAAGTTCGTGAAATCTCAGATTATGTGAGCGTGTTGCTCTCCTTCTCACCTTCTAGCTTTTATATGGCAGCCCAATTGTCTAGAAAAGGATATCTTGATAATTGATAATTACTTATTTATAGGATGAACGCGATGTGACATCTTAAATCGTGGTCGTACTAGTAGATCCGCCACGCGCGGCAAGAAGTGAGTACTAGTGAGTATTGATCAAGAGATACTTCAGTCACAGCTAATCAAGATAAAAATGATGGAGATAGGAGGCATGCCGAGCAAGAGTTGGGTGCTGAGCGTATTTAGACAATCGATGGGTAATAATTTTCCGTCAGCGCTGATTTGTACGTTGCGGGCGCTTATTCCCATGTGGCAAGGATAACTGAATTTGAGATTTCGCACAGCCCGGGCTTCTGCAAGCAGTCCTTGTTCAGCGGACTCTTCATCACCTCTTCGAGGCAGAAACGGCGTATTATGGCACAGGTAGTAGGAGTGTATTCTGATCTAGAATGCAGTAACACCGCTTTCAAAAGATTCTCAGCTGGGACTCTGGGAGTATGATTTCCAGATCATTTGAACAGGTTTGGTACAATCCCCCACTGATCAGTTGTCAAGCACATCGATGACCTAGTTGACGCATAGGGCATCCGTCGTTTGCATCTCCACTTCCACTTTCACTTCCAAATCCTCGCCCTCAGCCTCAGGATTCGCCAATCACATGCCATCCCGGCACTCGAAGTAAGATATATTTAAATCAACTAATCAGAAAGGCAGGAAGTGATGTAGAGAGAATTTAATGGCATGCCCTCAATTTATTTCCTCCGATCGCCGTCATCAACTGCAGCATCTTTTCACAAGGTTCCCTTTCCAATTTATCCCACGGATTCCCACCTTAGGGAAACACAGATTCCAGATCCATTCAATTCTGGGCTACTGCCGCACTCAACGGCGTGTTCGTACCAGTGCCGAGAGCCGTGAATCCTGTAGGTGTGATAATGAAGAAAGATGTTACAGTGGAGGCGTACGGCAGCGTTGTTATCATATTTCACTGAATGTTCTTTCCAGCGACTTGAAGCAAAATACCGTAAAGCTAGTATGAGAAACAAGCCGTTTCGTCCTACGTGTCTATAACAGACCCGGGGTCACAACAGAAGAGATTAAGTTGAATGAGAGCCAACTTTTCCAAAGGACAGACATCATTTTTGATCCCCATGCTGAGTGTAGCAAAAACTCGGGCTCGCATGTATGCCAGAAAACAAAGAAAGAATGTAATGGTGATGGAAAACCACAAGTAAACAATCGAAGTCAACTATATATGTAGCTGAGTGACGCTGGCTGGAAGTCAAATGATGATCGATGTGAGCTGCATTTATAAGAAGGCGTTCGAATTTGTTCGTTTTGTTGACAGCTTCACACTACCTAATTTGCGTGCGTGCCTCGTTACTTTCCTCACAATTGAGTTCTAAAAATACCATAGTACAGTCGCAGCCCGTGAATTTGATGCATATCTCGCGTACTTTCATTGCTGTTGTCACGCTACAAGTTTTGCTCCTCGGTGCTGCGATAATTCTGTTGTATAACTCTAGTTATGTGACGACTAGCCAAACATATAGTGAGTTTGTTGAACTGCCGTTCACACTGCCTGCTTAACAATACCTCCAGCCTACGACGGCACAGACTATCCACAGGCATGGGACATTAACCTGGAAAGGGTTAAATTGGCAATAGAGAACACTGTTCACTATGCCATTGACACACCACTGGGCATCGCTGAATGGAACGCTACAGTTCCGGCAAACGGTGGGATGCTATACCTCGGGAAAGACTTGCGACCTTTCAGCATCTCGATGTTTCACCAATTGCGGTGCTTGAATATCATTCGAGAACGCATAGTGTCCCAGATCCAACAACACGGGAAGGAAAACAGTAGCTTTGACGCACTCACTCACCACTGTATGAATTACATCCGCCAGATGGTTCTCTGTCGCGCCGATTTACGACTGGAATCCTTGAGGCGGTCTGGTGGAGCGCATGTCACAGTGCCATATGTCACTCATACATGCAATGACTGGACAGCCGTATATGAAGCTGCGGAAAAGAATTACAAGGAGTATTTGCAGCGCATCAGGAGCGACTTGTGAGGTGATTCAAACGCTTGAAACGGAACGTGACTAGCGCGTATGCCCTTCTTATAGAGCCCAAGTTTAAGATTAGTAAACTACTGTGATCTTTGACAGTTTACTATCCTTGCAAAGATGGTATTCTTGGCCTTGACACTGAAGTAAGCTTAGTGCCCATAGTACCCAAGCCGGTCGAAGTGTTTTACACACTTGTACACATCTGTTATCGCACCGTATCGAAGGGCTCTCGAGTCTCCCGATGCATCTTCATGGGCGTCAACACGGTACATAACTTTTGATACAAAGCCCAATTCGGAGCATCACAGACGCACACATCCCCGGGCTTCCCCATGAAGTCACATCCCTTTCCTTCGCAGAGAAACAGGTGGATTCTATCAGCATAGGTAAGTGATTCCGAAGACATCGCATGGCGTCCTTAGATCAATCAACTTCCTCTTCCCCTTCCCCATTGACCTTGCTTTACGACTTCGATAACGAACTAGTAGAGATGGTTGAGTAGAAATTTAACACACAAATTTATTGAAACACAGCACCTGGAATCCCTGGAGCCGTTTCTTCGTCATTCTCAACACCAGATATTGCTCCTTCAAAGGAAGGAACTGGAGTGTACAAAAGTGAGTCTGACATGGCTTATGATTTGAGCACTGGCAAAGTGGTAGATAGTGATAAGACCTTGGCCAAGAGTAGGTAACACAATCCCGAACGATTCCGTGAGCACAATTTCGTAGTACCATTGTCCCATCACGCCGTGTAACAGGAATTCTATTCGTGTGACGACTCAAACGCCCTGACAGCACCTTGAAAATGGCAAGTCATGTAACATTAAAACGAACAAAAATGCCCTCTGATGATCAAACTGAGAAGGGGATAAGGCTTCCGCCGAGTGTGTTGGAAGACAAGCTGGCCGAAGTTCATTCATCATTGGATGGACCCCGCGATGTTCGCACATTTCGAGATAAGGTTCTTCTGAGGCAATGTGTTGGAATTTTTAAATCCCAAGACGATGATGGAGTCGATGAAAGCTGAGCACTAAGGAGATACATAATGATGAAGAGGCCCAAAATTAAGGGAATCAGAAATCTCGAACTCGTCGAGATTTGATTCAGAGTCGGAGGCGATGATGTATTGGCTTCTGTTTTGAATCGGACACCAGCGCTGATGAGGCAATGATGAAGAGGGTGCAATGAATGGAATCAGAATTTCTCGAAGCCTTCGGGAAGGATTGGGCACCTATCTGCAAAGGTGTTGGTTTGTTGTCAGTTGATGACAGGCATGATCCTCTCTTATGATGATCGGGTTCTTCTTGAATCTTTAGTGGCTTACACCCTTCATCTCGGATCACCGAAATGTATCCAGCTTCTAACAGTTACACATGCATATTGGCATATATAAAGCACAGAGCCTATATTTCTTGAACGCAACAAATCACCTGGACATATGTCGTTCACGATTGGGAAGGTTGACTTCAAGTACGAGGGTATCACATACCAGACATGGTACAAATTTGTCGGCGATCTCCACAACACTAAACCTGGGATTCGCCCTCTTATCGCTCTTCATGGTGGTCCAGGCGTATCCCACTCTTACATGACTCCCCATACCGACCTCCTCGCGTCATATGGTATTCCCGTCATCCTCTACGACCAGATTGGCATCGGCGAGTCTTCTCACCGCAAAGACGCCCCTAAGGAGTTCTGGACCGTCGGGCTCTTCATGGACGAGCTCGAAAATTTGCTCAATCATTTTGGAATCGCTGGGGATTATGACCTGGTGGGTCATTCCTGGGGTGGTATGCTTGCTGCGAACTTCGCTGCGGCGAGGCAACCTAAGGGCCTGAAGCACCTCATTGTCACGGATACGCCAGCATCTATGGCGCTCTGGGAGAAGAGCACCGCGTCCCTTGTCGAGCAGCTACCGAAGGATGCACAGGACGCTATCAAGAAACATGAGGCGGCTGGCACGACAGAGGATCCTGAGTACCAAGAGGCAATGCAGGTCTTTTACAAGAAGCATGTTTGTAGGATGGAGACATGGCCTGACGAGCTCAATGCATCGTTCGAAGCCATAGGGGCCGATCCGACGGTATATCACACCATGTAAGCCGATCCTGAGTTGACGGCAGCCTCCCAGCTTCATGAACTGACCCATAACCTCTTTTATAGGCAAGGGCCCTCGGAATTCACAATCACAGGCACACTGAAGACATGGACCATTATCGACATCTTACATACCATCAGAGTTCCCACCTTGATGATAAACTCGGTTTACGACGAAGCCCAGGATGTCTGCATGCTACCCTTCTTTAACAGAATTCCGCAGGTGAAGTGGGTAAAGTTTGCGAACAGCTCCCATGTTCCCTTCTTTGAAGAACGCGAGAGGTATATGCAGGTGACAGGGAACTTTTTGACTTTAGTTTGATCGTCATCCTTACTAGTAACTACTTACTTTGGCCTGCAATAAGTACTTAGCCTCGCTCAAGCCTCGCTGTGGTATCATCGATCAAACCAAATACTCTGTATGACATTGTGTTATGTATGTTTGACGTTAGATCGGTGACAGTTCCCTCTATGCCTTCATTTGGCCCAATCAGGATCAGAAACTCATCCAATACCCACTCACATTGGTGACCGTACATTCGAGGGTTCACCGTAGCTGATACCAACTACTATCCCAACGAGTTGAAGCATGTGTATGATGGGTTCAACGACTTGATTCTGGTTGCTATGTGCTGAAGATAGTCGGTAAACCTCAGACTCGTACACCTCGAGAAGAAACTTGCCGAAAGTCGTTTTCAGAAGACCCACTTGTACCGGAATAATTATCTGTAAATACAATTCTCCGCCGCGCTCGTAAACATCAATCGTATACGCTGTAGATTATCATTAAAGTCGTATCCAATGGGTATAAGGAGTTACAAAATCATAACGCTCCGTCAAGACGCCTCACTTGCAGCCACGCTATCAGCATCTCTTCCGACTGATGTAGCCCCCCCCATTACTGTCGTCACGGTGCGCAAGACCACTTTCACTGCTTCCGTCGCTACTGATCTGGAGTGCAAGCTCTGAGAAAAGCTCCAGGACGACGAGGTCGATGAGAAAGAGAACAAGATGACATTGAACGGTGCGCTGCCAAGCGTTTTTGTTGGGTCTGGGCCGAGAAGGAGGGGCAGGAGCCGTGATGCTATGCCATGACGCGGACGGGTTGAGATGTATATAATACACCATATAAAGGGAAGAGACGTACCTAGAGCGCCGCGGGGTCGCCAGCCTACGAGGCAAGCGCCCGGTTCGGCCTGTTTTTCTAGCGTAGGCTTCATTGGTGGAGGTCCTGGGTAGTCGTTGGGAAAGAGAGTGCATTTGGATATCCGTATTGTTGAGAGGATGAACGCAGATGAGAGTTGGGCCTCTAGCAGGTGGGGTAGCAGACTGGGTGGAAAGTTGTGAGTCAAGTATTTGAGAAAAGTCCTACGAAACAGACCGGTCAAGAAAGGACGATGAGAGGTCGGCAATGACTCGGGTACTGGTGAGGAGGATGGTAGAAGTGGTGCGGTCATGGAGGGTGAAGATATCGGAAAACATTATTGTCTTAGTTTGCCTGTTGGCCCCTTTACTGATTTATGCCAGGTGCTTGGTGTCTAGCATGCGACTGGAGGGTAAGGGCATTTTCCATTTTTCGTAGCTTGAAATGTAAAGTCGACGCAATGCAATGTAAGGCCCTTCGTCTAAGGTCTTGTTCCTGATTGTGTTGTGCGGTGACTGGGGGAGAAACTTGAAGCCTGAAGGCAGGCACTCCGTAAATTATCGAATAGCGCTGGTTCTCGGAGAAGTGATGTAAGTATATCGAAACCTTCACATCTTCATCCCCTAAAACGAAAAGATGAAAAGCTGTGAGTCCAGTTGTATAGAGGTGTAGAACGGCCGTGAGGGGAGGCGTGAGGACAACATGCTCCATGAGGAGACATGATGAATGAGGGCCCTATTATTGTTGTATATCAAATGAGGGCGTTCAATTGTAACACTTGGCGGCGTACCCCTAACAGCGTTTTGTCCGTGGCGAAAGATTTTGGGCAGCATGGATCTCTCTATAATCAACTCAGCCATTCCGACGAATTCTTGTGTGTGTAGAACCGGGAAAATTAGGCAGTCACGACTGTATACGAATTTTTGAAGAAAGAAATTGTCGGAATTTCGATTCGGATGCGGACTTGCGAACATCAGTTGGACTATTTGTACTCTCTCCCACTGCCATATCGTACCAAAAACTCTTCCCCCACTGCTGCTATGAGCGCAGATCTTTTCTTCTGCTTCAACGTGGACATGCGTCGTGACGGTATCATCCAAAGATAATTTTATATGTCGAATTCTCCAACTGCCCATGAAGACCAACTATGCCAGACATTGAAGACCTTTCAAAACGAAACGTTTCAGTTGGGAGCAGGTCGATCATGAGGTTGTTTGAGGTGGGGGGACTATAGAGGAGGAGCACACTGGCTTCTATTGTGAGTACACAATTCCAACGTTGAGAGGGATATTTGAATCAAGATAGATTTTCCCCTCGCTTCGAATTCAAGACACGGACATAATGCTCCCATTGTCTGCCACTGGGAGCACATGGCTGCTAGCTTTGACGCATTGAACTCCAGCTTGGGATAGGTTATCCCCCACGCAGAGACTGGCAACTGGCTCCACCCTGTAAGCGAGAGGTTTAGTCGATGTTTTTTTCGCCGATATTTATTTTGCCCCAGACGCACCCTGAACTCGGCCAAAATTCAACCAGCTGGACCTATTTCTCGGAATGGACCTGGCGTTTGCCGGCATTGCCCCTATTCATGAGCTTTCGAAACTGGTTCTCAACCAGATGTCTTATCCCTGCGTGCAAGGTGGCGCTGGTAGTGGTTGACAGCATAAGGTGTGTGCCATGGGCCATCTCATATTTCACAAGTTGACAGGCATCAGAGTATTTTACACCTCTTGCGGCGCTTGTGTGGTCTTCAACTTGTGGCGTCACTTGAAGTTGGAACTTGCGGGTTTTCTTGATGAGCCTGAAAGGTATGCTTCTTTGCGGCCTTGATGTCTTCATATTAACCAACCTTATTCACAGATAAAGTCATTAGACGCAGTCCTAAACATTGGAGAAGATGGAAGTGAAGAACAAGGATGAAGACTGACAAACCCGGTTTCGGTACCGATCAATCACGTGCCCGTGTCTTAACGCATCGAAAGATCTGGCTGAGTGCCGAGGGAGATGGCAGAAAATGAGGAGACATAATTAAGCTTGAGAAAGAACAAAGTGAGTTTCCGACAGGCGGCCCAAATGGATTTAAGTTGAGAACCTCCTTGACAGATTGTACTGCAGCCTGGCAATGGTGATAAAACAAACAAATTTCGTGATCCAAGCACCCCGGCGGCTTGGTTTGTAGTCCAAGACATGCCGTTCCTCTCCAAATGTCGTGCTATGAGGATCAACCAAATTCGCAGTGGGTTTTAAGGCCTGGCAGAGGCAGGAATGCATCTTGTGTTTGGGTGATACTGGCCAACCCGCG
The DNA here is from genome assembly GCA_018220975.1 of Tephrocybe sp. 9980TJB. Lineage (NCBI taxonomy): Eukaryota > Fungi > Basidiomycota > Agaricomycetes > Agaricales > Lyophyllaceae > Tephrocybe > Tephrocybe sp. 9980TJB. The sequence continues at coordinate 12,801 of JABAJU010000227.1, read as the reverse complement.
ATGCAAACCCGAACTAGACGCAGCAAAGCTCAGCTAGGCCAGTCAACGAGAACTTCATATCATCTGCAATGTGGACATGAAATGTCTCCATATGTGCCATCTAAATTTCGACGACTTGTCAACAATCTCTATCGTTAACCACAACGGAAACAAAATGGCGAAGTCACCGGACAGTTTCGAGTCGAACGCGGCGTTCTACAGCAAACGAATGCCCAGAATCGGCGACGAGTGTTAGTGTTCAGCGGGGCTCGAACTATTATTTTGAAGCTCAGAGTAAATTTAAAGGCTGAAGGAACAAACACCATTCCTTTCCCCACAAACCTCGTCAAATCACTGAAATGGACGCCCCCAACCGCCCACCTCTGCAGCCGACCCTTGTTTATTATACTGTTCCAGTGCTGGTCCTGCCAGCTCCGGTCAGTGCCGTTAGGTTCGCGGCGCACCACGGCACCACTCCACGTCACCATCCCTATGTTCGCCCAACGTTTACGGCTAGGCTTAACCACATCGCAAACCCGCCAGCCCCGATTGTATGTGGTCCCTTGGATCTCCCGCAAACCTTACTGAACTCTCCTTCACAGTCTCCTTCCCATGGCTTTATCGCCCATCCACAGGCTCTGCCCAGTGTTCATCGTAGGCCTCTTTTCTACGTATGTGGAATCTATTGCCTTCTTCCTCAGCTATCTCTGACATCGCCCATAGACTCCACCTCATCCACTCGACCCCAGAGTCGCCATCCATCCTCCTCTGTCACCCCGCGAGATCCATAGGCGTCAACAAGAGCGCCAAGGTCGCCGTCTCGTTGCTCTCTTTAGCATCGTGAGTCATCTTGCCAAAAGCAGATTTTCTCTACAGCTTAAACACCACTTCTAGCCTGAATTCAGACAAGTCGTAAGAGATGGATTTGATGTCGCGATGTTGGAGAAAAAACGCCAAGAGGCTTCTACGTCTACGTCGGTTGTTGCTTGGGAGACCAAAGCCAACGCGACTGACCTTGGTGAAGGCAGCTCGCAATCGGCCAACGCTGGCAATTGACCTGTTTTTCACCTCTCATATTTCAACCCAAGAAATGTTGTTTATTTATTTGACCTTTCTCTATACACGTGCCACTTTCAGCCATTTCCTTTTTTGCCTTTGCCAGTTACTGTCTTGTGCTATACTATAATGTATTTTAGCGATGTACATACTGATACTCGTACCTATCAATGTCTACCCTACCTCGAAGTCTATATATTTCAATGTTCAATATCGATTAAACAATTCGATTCAAACGCATCAAATAGATCCAGGCAAACGTCCGTCCTGGCTCCGAAATACAATTGTCAAAGGTTCGAGTACACGTACAACAATTGCAGTGGGTATATAAGATGCAATTTAACATACAAACCAACGATATCGATTGTTTTGGGTCCCCTACCGCATCTTCCGTAACAGGGAGGTAAAGGAGGGCGGTACGTCGACAATCTCCCAGGTTTCTGCCAAGTAGCCGCAATAAACCTTCCAGTGCTCTTTAACAGAAGACGTGAAATGTCCAATTGATGGTATGTCCCGAGGAGTTGCGATGAATCATGGCATCGTGAGATTTGCTATTCCAACAGTATCATCATAAGGCACAGATACAGAAATTTGGATTGTGCTGGAGTCACAAGTTAACTCTTCAGAGGAGGCGAGAATACGAATCCTGCAAGTCGTCGGCGCTTCAGCTGTTGTCAGGGGGCAGGGAATGGTGTAGAGTTAAGTGAAACTGGTACTCGGACTCTGGGATCGTAAGTGAGCATTGGCACCAAAGAACAATGGGACGAAGGGGGGGGTTGAGAGTCCATTATTTCGGTATTGTCACGCCGTCAAGAAAAGGGGGTACTTGGCCGCACTCAAAAGTTGTAGCAGCATGGATTGACCTTGACTTAACTTGGATCGACCATTAGAATCTCACGGTGTTGGAAAAGTCCATTAGAGGGTCGTAGTCATTGATCAATGACGATGAAGCCCGTTACTGATTGTCTTGCGTTGTCTTGCCTCTTAGCCCCTTTGTGCATTGCTCCCGAGTCAGGCCAGGTGCTCGACGCCTCGCATGCGGCGAAAGGGTAAGGGGACGGTGATTCTTTCTGCGTTTTTTTATAGCCTGAAGCTGCTAGTGCGCGGAAGTCGACACAGCGTACACGGTAAGGTGAGTTCTCCGCTTGTTGTTCTTGATTCGATTTTGTCTCTTGTGCTGACCAGGCAAGAACAGGTATTCGGATACTACTTGGAGAAGCGATGGGTACCGAAATCTTCCAATCTGCATGTCCTCAAGGCGAAACCGGTGTAGAGCGGTCTTGAGGGTCTAGGGGCCATGAAACTCTGGCCACTTCTTTCTGGAGTCAGGACAACTTCATGAGGGGACAGGGACGAAAGCCCCTTTTATTGTTGTAGACGTTTGAGTACCAAATGAGGGTGTTCGATTGCAAAGCTCGGCGAACAAGTTGGCGTACCGTTGACGGTGTTGTGTCCGTGGCGAAAGACTTTGAGTGACATGAATTGCTCAAGAATCGCACCAGCTATTCCGACAATTTTTTGCGTCCGTAGAACTGAGATAATTAGGCAGTCACGACTGAGTGCGAATTTTTTAAATAAAGAAATTGTCGGAATTTCGTTCGGATGCGGACTTGGGCTGTTTGTGCCATAGCGTACCAAAAACTCTTCCCCTACTCGCCGCTATAAGCATCGATTTTTTCTTCGGCTTCAGCCTGGACATGCATCGCGGCGATGCCGGCCAAAGTTAATTTTCTTCGTCGACTTCTCAAACTTCGAACTGGACCAACTATGCTAGACATTGGAGACCCTACGAAACGAAACGTTTCAGTCGGGAGCAGACCGAGCATGAGGTTTTTTGAGGTGGGGTGGGGGACTAGAGAGGAGGAGTACATTAACTGCCATTGTGAGTGCACAATTTCTAACCTTGAGAGGGAGATGTGGATCGAGATAGGTTGTTCCCCTCGAGTTCGCTACAAGAAACGGATAGAATGGAGCTATTGCCTGCCATTGCGAGTACATGCCCTCTAGCCTTGATGAATTGGAGCTCGGCTTGAGATTCGACGGCCCCCACGCATTTCACCCTGTGAGCGAGAAGTTTAGTTCATTTTTTTCGCTCCACTCACCGTGAATTCAGGATTTCAAAGTATCAGTATACAACATACAGGGCAGAATCTTGAGCCCAAGGGCCAGGAATGCCATAAACTTTGCCGTGTTCTGGGTTTCACAGAGGTCTTACGCACGCTGCAGATGACAGTGCCTGGCATTCGAGCGCACTACAGGTTGTCGACGACACCAGGTACGTATCCCAAGAAGTCTCATATTTCAGAAGTTGACCGGTTATTAGAGAACTCTGTAGTCGTTCAGTCTCTCTCTTGCGACGCTTGGATATTCTTGAACTTGTGGCGTGGCTTGTAGCTTGAGGTTGGTCTTGTGAATTGATGAACTTGAAGGTAGGCTTCATGTTGATCTTGAGATCGTCATGATAACCGACCTTATTCACAGGCAAAGTCATTAGACGCAGTCCTGACCATTGGAGAAGATGGAAGAAAGTCAAGAACGAGGACTCGTCACAGCGAATATTGGAGCCGTGCGATCACGTGCCCGTGACATAACGCATTCGAATTGGATTTGGCTGAACGACGCAGTAAGAGGCAGTAAATCGGAGGTGACAGGGCTGCAAGGATGATTCCAGATGACGAGGAGAAGGCTCTTGTGCGATAAGCGTGTATACCAAAGAACAAGGTGAGATTCAAACAGCCGAAGTAGTGATGAGTTCGAGTTGAGTTCTTTGAAGGATTACAGACAATGGAACGAATCTCCGTTTACATTCCGAGTGGAGATTAGGAGAAACGACAAGGACTATACGTTGAAGAGAATCTTTGCATCCAGAAAGCTGAATGGAGTGCTGTACCTGGCCATCAAGCACCCTAGGCGAGAGGAGCCTCTTCCATGTTGCAGAAGCACTTGCTCCTTCAAATGCCGAACCTCTGAGAATACCCACATTCCTAATCGGTTTTGGATCCTAGTAGGAAGGGCGAGAGCTCCGTAACTGCGAGGTTGGGGCTGCAAATGATTCTGTTTATGAACTCTCGAACGGAAACACGATTAAAAGATCAATTCGAGTTTCATCCCAAATGGTTAGTTGACAGACCTGGGACTTTCAAGAAAGATACGGCGTTCTGCAGCATAAGACCTCCAATGGACGACAAGTGTCAGTGCCCAGCGGGGCTCGAACTATTTTTTAAAGCTCAGAGCAAGTTTAAGGACTGACTGAAGGAACAAGTTCGTTCTTTCTCCCACAAACAACCCTCGCCAATCACAGACATGGACGCCTCCAGTCACAACGGCCCTCTCCCGCGCCCCACTTTCGTTTATGCTATCTCAGTGCCAGTTATGCCAGCTCCTGTCAACCTGAGTAGATTCGCGGCACACCATCGTGGTACTACTCCGCGTCACAATCCCTATGTTCGCAAAACGGTTGCGGCTAGACCCAACCAAACGTTGAACATGCCAGCTCCGCTTGTATGTCGTCCCTTAGATCGCCCGTGAAATCCTGCTGAAATCTTACGTTGCAGTCTCTCCCCCATGTCCATCCCCACCCTTTGCCCATCACTCCTCGCAGGCCTACTCTCTACGCACGTGCCTAGTACCTTTTCCGTATCTATCACTCTCTAATATCTCCCTTCCCACAGACTCCACCTCATCCTCTCGATCCCAGAGTCGCTATTCACCCTCCTCTGTCGCCCTGGGAGATTCACAGACGTCAACAGGAACGCCAAGGTCGCCGTCTTGTTGCTCTTTTTGGGATTGTGAGTCCTCTTATCACTAAAATAGGTTTCTGAGGTAGCTTAAAGCACACGCGCTCTTCGTAGCCTGAATTTACAAAAATTGTAAGAGACGGATTCGATGCGGCAATGACGGAGAAAAATCGGAAAGAGGTCTTGATTTCGACTGTTGTCGCTGAGGACGTCGAGGACAACACCATAGTGCCATCACATTCGTCGGGCAAAAATTGATACCCTGTCGTGTCCTCCCGCCCTTGAACTTGGACTGGGAAAGGAATTATGGCTATTTAGGATCTTTTACTATTACTAAACACCTACTTGTGGCGTCTTTGCTATCGCTGCGCTTTCATCTTGCTTTGAAGATTATGTCTTGTGCTGTACTATCCTGTGTTTTATCTCTGTACATACTTTCACTCATACCCTATCAATTTATGTGCCTACAGACTTTTCAGCTAACAATATTATATGTCGTTCTCAGAAGTTGTAATCATCTCGGAACATTTGACCACCACTTGCGTCACTTCTGTTTCCACGAAATCACTCAGGTCTCCAATTATCTTCCCCTGCCCATAATTTATGTACACAGCGGCTACGAGACTATCTCAACACTGATCCTGCATTGCAATTCTTGCAACAAAGAAAGATCTCGCATGGCCCGTCTACTGGTCTTTCTAAGGAGCGAGTGACAGCAGCAGGACCTGTAAACATGGGACCAGTAAGCCTTGAGTTGCCCTGAGCAGGGAAAGAACGAACCTCAGTCGAGCTCATCAAGCTCAAAATCTCGCACATCGAGCTCAAAGTCATCAAAATACTCGCGACGGGACTTGCCATTGGTATTAGCATTATCGTTATTGCTATCGCCGGTGTCAATGTGTGGAGTTTTGGACTTGTGACGGTTGGCATGTTTTACTAAGAACTTGACCCCAGTCACGACGCTACCCATCACACCACCACGGGCTTCGAGTTCATGGGTGAAGTCACGGATGGCAAGACTATCGTCAAAATCGCGGGGATCAATGGCAGCCTCCAAGTGACGGAGATCAAGATCATCGTCAAAACCCCGCAAATTGAGATCATCCTCCAAGTCACGGAGGTCAAGATCATCGTCAAAACCCCGCAAATCGAGGCCATCCTCCAAGTCACGAAGGTCAAGCTCATCGCCGAGGTGGCGACGTAGGCCGAGAAGTAAGGCATCGTTAGGCGAAGTAGCTTTGCTGGTGGTAGGTCCTGACGAGAAGATATTGTCAGCCAGGTCAGAGGCTTTGTTGGCGGTACGGCTCAGGCCTCCTCCTCCTCCTCCTCCTCCATGACCTCCTCTAGGAGACCGCGCTTCCAAGCCATCATGGTGACGTAGGCCGAGAAGTAAGGCATCGTTAGGCGAAGTAGCTTTGCTGGTGGTAGGTCCTGACGAGAAGATATTGTCAGCCAGGTCAGAGGCTTTGTTGGCGGTACGGCTCAGGCCTCCTCCTCCTCCTCCTCCTCCATGACCTCCTCTAGGAGACCGCGCTTCCAAACCATCACGGCGACGGTTGTTATCGAGAAGTGTGACGGTTTTGTCAGCTGTATCAAGGGCTTTGGCTGCGGTATGAGCCACTTGAAATGAGGCGTGACCTCTTGTTGGGGCAGCAGAAACGATGGTTGAGGCACCAGCGGTAAGAATAATGGCTTGGGAGAACTTCATTGCGAGATTATCTGATTCGAATGGCGTGCGTGGAGAACGTAATCAGACCTGCTGAGCGATGGTGAGTTTCTCAGAACCAGCTGAGAATTAGAGAACTGGGTGGCGATGTACAAGCCTTTTATACATGCATGTGGTCTCGGCCGTTTCGGTAGTAAGGGGTAAATCAACGATATCTCTGCAGTTTCATGTCTTGTGTCAGCTGTATAGGGATAAATTTCAAAACACTTACAAATGAAAGGATGTAGCACTGCCATCCAATGCCATGTACTTACAGCATGTACCCGACTCCACCGTAAGATATAACCCTTTCCTCAACTGAAATATGCAGATAGGCAAATAACATGTAGGTATATCAATCTGCCGGGATTGGTGAAAAAATGCAGATGTGCCTGACACACTGCGTCAATTGCAGTGTTTGGATGAGGATTGAAGGGACTGACGTTGACATTACTATGTTGTGGCTGTACGCATGACCTAAGTAGTAACTTAGCATTGGCGCGGTCCGAGTTCATGATGTATCTGATGAACAGGTTTCTTGGTGTTGTTAGTCGTCAAAGGATAGGAACCACAGGAGTCGAATGGTACAGGACAAGTTGGGGCTAATGCATAGTTTCAGTGGCCTGAGTGGCCTCGTCTTAAAAACTCATTCATCACTCAGAAAGTTGAGTCATAATATCCGGTAACCGTGACTTGAAGTATAGTTTTGTGGTGTTGCTGATGCAGTAAGTTATAATTAAATAGTATGCCAGGATGATAAGGTAGGAAACAATCACGCCGGAAACAGCAGGTCAAGCGTCCAACAATGATAACATTGGATGTTCAAACAGCAACAAAACGGATGTCACTTATTCAAATCGAGGTCAAGAGACAATATATATACAACAAGTCCCGTACAGGTTCCTTCTCGAAAATCGCATGGATCAGTGTCTATGTGGGAATAGGTTGGTTCTTGAGACGTGGAAGGGCTGGCACCATCTGAGATATCCATCCAATGATCTGCGGGGACTTGATAGTGATACTAGGAAATCGTGAGTTAACCCCAGATCGCATAAAGACGAGATAAGCAACATACCGACACCCGTCCGCGGTCGCCTCGCATGACGCTTCCGCCGAAGTATCGGTCTGTGAGTGGCTAGCAGACATACGGAAAGGTCCGTAACCAAAGCTTGCGCTACCCGAAACAGAGGACTGCTGGAAAGACGTCTGTATGTCAGTCGTCTCTCCAGTGAGCTCCAAGACAACGTTGGCAGCCAAAAGGAACGCTAAGGTAATATATTTAATGCACGGTTCGCCACAATGGATGCAAAGCCTACCTGTAGGATACATCGGGAAAGTGCTGTATCGCTCCAGTTCCCGTTCAATGGTCTCAGGGCTCGATCCGGGCTCTTGGCCTTCCATCAGATCACGCAGGCGTCCAAAGCCTGGGGAGATGCTGCAAAACGATGTTATCAGCCGAACAATTACATCGATGCACTGTCAGACTCACAACTCATCTGGGCCAGTGGTAAGGTCGGCGTCATAGAAAAGCTCAGCGCGGAGCCAGTTACGCTGGATATCGACGCGCATGCATTCGAACGATATCTTGCATGAGTTCTTCGCCATATTCGACTCTGTTTCTGAGGAAGAGTTGGAAGTAGAGCCGCTAGCACTTGCGTTCCACCAGAAGCCCCATCCGACGCTTGCACCGAACGATGATGCTGATGCATGCGACTTGGACTTATCAGTAGAACTCGAAGACGAAATTTCGACGGTGATGGCAGTGAAATAGTCCTCATCATCGTTCTCGCGCATAGATGCTGGGTCCGGTTGTGCCCTGGGTATGCCAGCCTCCTCCCCAATTTCATCCACAAGCGATCCACCGCCGCCGCCTCCAGATTTTTTAAGCAGTGCCTCACGCTCGGTCATGTATTGTTCAATAAGCAGGTCGTTTTGCTGGATCTCAGTTGCGGCCAGCCCAGAGTCTCCCTGTAGACTGTTGTACAACTGATCCTGCGCAAGGGCGCTAGAAGCATTGATGCTCCGGACATTAGCTTTACCGAGTTTCGCCTCCTCATCCTGGACCTCTTTGCGAGCTTCGGTATATGCGTTGTATGCTTCTTCCTTCTTATCTTCGGCCAAATCCCTGGAAAAAGATAAGAAAACAGATATGGTACGATACGACGAGTTGGTGCTTACTTGTTAGCGGATGCTCTTCGCCATGCTTCTCGTGCATTGATGAATTTAGTCATCGCCGCCGTCACCTTCTGCTCCTCATCACTTGCTGGACCAGGTGGGTCCATAGGCGTAATGGGCGTTTTCTAAAATAATTCAAGAGGTTAACTGAAATCTACAGAATATCAGTCGGAGGCTCCGTACATTTTTCAAGGCGGTAAGCATGCCATTCATTTTCTGGAGGCGGGTGATTTCCCAAGTGTACCATTCGACTGTACGTGTCTGGTTCTTGCCACTCTGTGCCTTTCTCTTTGCCTTGACAGCCCTTATATGGACACGTTAGAAGGGTTGCATACTAAAGAGCTGGCGCATACCAATCGGAGGGCTCGAGGCGCACTTTCTGGTACTCGACGGAACCGTCGGTATCTTGAACGGTTGAGGCTCTCATCGCAGACTACGCGAGGATAATTAATTAGAATCCTCAAGACAATAGCCTCGACGTACCTTGCTCGCCTCGACACGGGCCATTGCAGAATCGCGGTCCACTATGGAGAAATAGTATTCGACCTCTTCCTTCTTCCCGGTGACGACCCAATCCATATACGCTCCCTGCATGAGGTTGCGGAATGAGCGGGCATTCTCGCTGACCCAGGCGTCATAGGCGGCACGCTGCATGATTAGATCAGTGTTGCGCGGATCGTCTTTGACAAGATTCAAGGCGTTGTTGAAGGCCTTGGTCTTCAACTCGACAATCTCAGTATAGATCCTCTGCTTTTCTGTGTATGTCTCGACGCGGGTCTTGTTGTCATTCTTGGGGTCGCCCCAGGTGAGCCATTCCATAGCCTTCTTATATCGAGCTTCGTCCTCGGTAAGGTTGTTTTCGTCTTTAACGTCGACGCCGACAGTGGTTCCTACCAGGTCCTAATTAGCAATATATGCCCCCTCGGTTCAGAAGGACGTACCAGCAGGGACTAGCTTGCTGATTGCCGCGTCATAGCTGCGAGCAACAGACTTCCCAGTTGGGCCCAGTTGTACCGGAGCCAGGGCAGGCATGTCATCGCACAGGATGGCTTGGTTAAGCTCGGTGGAAGTGGGCAGGATCGTAGTGATGAGGTTCCCGTCCTGGTCGAAACCTTGAGAGTAATCCTAACCAAAACATGAGAGATGGTAGTGAACAGCAGACGCCTGGACATACGGCAAAGTTGACGACTTTGCCGGGGACCATGACGGTGAAGAACTGTTCGCGGGGAGCAGGTAGCGCAGCGCGCAGAGCCTCTCGAATGTTCCAAGAGATTTCTGCGGTACGCTTCACAGCGTCGAAATCGTCGCCAGTGCCTTTGCCGTCGCCGGACATAGTAGGTATTTCGAGTGTAAGAAAGGAGGTTGCAAAAATTCAAGGGCGCCTTGAAGTGAGGAAAGTGAACCTGTAAGGAACCCATTATATAGTAGCTGGAGTCAGCAGGGGCATTAGAAGAACGAATGAGACATCTCATGTCGAACCAGGAGTTGTCAAAGTGCCGAGGCATCGCCCGATGAAGGTGCCATGGTCCTGAGGCATACGTTATCCTTTGTGAATGGAAGAGTCAGGTACAATCTCCGCATCTCATTGCAGAAGGAACGGGTCACTGTGTAGACTTTCTCGGCAGGATTGACATTATGCAAGTGGCACCTCATTATTGTATTTGAAATCTGTACTGTTGGTGGTTGACAGTTTGAATGGTTCCCTGAAATGGAAAGGAGCACCTGGTACAAGGTACATTCCTTGATATACCACGAAAATTGGAAGGGTGAGGATGAACCTGGGGTTGGGTTGACAATTCTAAAAGTCACATGGCGCCTGTTGAAGATGGTGAATGTGAAGAGGCAAATCTCGCATCACAGCGAGGATAGCAAGCTCTCGAGTGTAAAAGATCTTGATAGTCCCGCACAGGGACTGCGAATCTATGAACGAGGGGTTACCACAGCTTGATTTTTGCAAAAGATATGATCGGGGATACTTACCATTTACGGCTTGACCAGTTGACCTGTCAAGAGAAGATTTGATGAACTTGAAGTGACCCTACGTGCACAGCTTATTCAAAGCATATTGACGATGCTTAGATAGAGATATTTATTAAGCCAATCGGCACCACGATATTTGCCTGAGTCCATTGTGAGGGCCTCCTTCGTAAGATTAGTCTAGAGTGCATACCTCTATCATCTGTCCATGCAGCTTCAATCAACACGGTCCCCCGGCAAATTCTCCAGACCGGTCCCTCGACCTTGATGCATGAGTAGCAGACAGTGACGTCATACGCATGCGCACAAATGTTCCTTTAGGCTGCGCAAACCACAAGCTGTGACAGAATCTAGGGAACTTAAGCTCTTGACAGGAGGCACAGAAGGATAAAAATGATAAAAGAACAACGGAACCGTGGTTTCTGCATTCCTAAGCAAATGTTTAAATGATGCATCACACGTTTAACGATGGCGAAGACTAAAGAGGCGCACCCAAATATCCTCAGGAAACCGTAGCTGAACCCAAGCGGATCTTGACGTTAAATTAAAGCCTTGATGGGTGTGCATTTCTGTGCAGAAGAATGGAGTGAGCGGAGACCTTGAGAAACCAAATCCATTGACTTCGAATTTCTATATCTATACTAAATCCCTCTATTTGATTCCTCTGGGTCAGTGACAAAGATCGGATCGAGAGCGAGCGATTGACATACCTCAATACTCTAGGCCCAGGTCATGCTGTACCATTGAACACTGAGTACTGAACCCTTGACTATGTCTTCGTCTTGCGTTTTAGCAGCAACAACCCCAACAGTTCCAATCAACCTTGTTCAAAACTGACTAGTGGTCGGAAAAGCGTAGGCGTGTCGTGCAGAAGAGCGTAAGCGTAATACCCATCGCTTTCATTCCAAGTTATACTGGTGATGGTAAGAACTGGCAAAGAGAATGACGAACCTCTAGGTCTAGGTAATGGACAGCTCGAGCCACCAAACATAAATATCAAAGCTTGCCACCAACCATCGACATCCTTATTCCGCGTATTGTTGCAATTCAAATTAAGAGTTGATAGATATCGTGAGAAATTTTTTTAGGCGTCTATACAAAATCAACATTTTCTGGACCTGGCATTACATGGGTCAAGATGTTAATGGACAGTGGACTTGAGAGGAGTTGACATTGTTAGTCAGGCTCGCTGCAGAACTTCATTCTCCATACCCAGAGCTGTCTTGCTTCTCTCTTGGTAGAAAATCATATTTTGGTACGAATGGGGTCGTGGATTCAGAGGGTTTGCGATTCTTGCTTGAACATCGCATCTCAGGCTGGACCCTCGCTTCTAAAGGTGCTACTGGGTCATGGGGCTTCAGTGAGCGGGGATCCAGAACTGAACTCAACAGCATTCTTCTTGTAGTTATCGTAAAATTCAGACTCCTTGTTGCGAGCTTGCGTTATGGGAAGTGTACTTCCTTCCTATGTTCAGCGAAACATCAGACGAATATTTTTCGTGAAGGGAAACGAGTTGTTGTTACAACGATGCAATGTACAGATGAATTTTTGAACAATGAAATTGCCGGAAGCTAAGTTGATTTGGGGTGCGGACTTGGGAATCGTTGTTGTGTTTGCGCTTCAGTTTTCCATCGACCGTCCAACGCCGTTGCCAAAACCACGATGCACACATCAGCTTCATTCTTCATTATGACATCTATGCAGTACTGAATATGTCACATTATTGTGACATGTGTGACTCCTGCCAAGGGTGTGACAGCTTGATTGTGTGTTCATACACTACCTCAATGACTTGAAATACATATCTAATATACTCTGTTTGCTACTTGTAATCTCTTTGCAGTGGAGCTGTCCACAGAAGAGCCTCAACTACTTGGTTAGATCAAGTGAAGACTCCAAATCACCAATCTTCAAGCACAGCCTCTCAAGTCTTTCACACATCTGGATAACTAGGGAATAGCCTGGGTAACCCATGGATACTCTGGGCATGACCCATACCCATACCCATAAAAGGCCATGCCCATAGGTCTGGGTGTTGTAAGGGCAACTGTAAGGGCAACCTCTGGGGGCTGTGGAACAGTCACACAGCTGGCAGAGGGAAATCCAAAGTTTATTGAGTATGTATGTATAGATAGAGAGGTAGCTACTCACCTGGCAGAGGGAAATCCAAAG
>JABAJU010000226.1:0-22910 GCA_018220975.1 Tephrocybe sp. 9980TJB | reverse complement strand
TCTTGTTTCATTCCTTGTTCTCAGTCCTCTCTCTGCTTCTACCTCTGTCCCTCTGCTTGTCTTTCAGTTTCATCTTGTGGGAGCCTGCTGCATTCTTGTGTAGTGTTGCCCTGACAACATGGACTGTAGGTGAAGCCCATGTAGACTATGGTGGAGTCCACAGGGAATTCCACATGGGCTATATGTAGACCAGGGGAAGTGTAAAATACTCATATATTCCACCTGCAACAGACAGATCACCGATCGGTTTGACTTTACCATTCAATATCTTGATACTGGGGAGTACTCCAGTTAGCTCATGAAGCTGAATTAACCCTTTTTCAATGATCTTGCGATTTCGTTGGACACGAAGTTGACTGTCAAGGGGGGGTAGTGCTGGAGACTCAGATCGGATGTCTGCAACCATCAACGGTGAGTCTGTGTCGGAGTTCTGGCGAAGGGATATAGATTGCAACTAAGGCGCCTGAGTCACCTGTGTGAGGTACGGGATAGAAGAAGTACCAACGAGCCTTGATGCGCTTGCTCTTCCATTTCTGTAAATTGGGATAGTTCTCCACCCTTATTAGCAAGTATCTGAAGGAGTCGATCAAGCCCAACGTTGGAATCAACGGAAGAGAGGAGAGGAGGAGAGGAACATCCACGATTATATCGATATCAAACGAAGCACTGGTCCTTCCGAGTTCCGACTCCATCTCTCTCTCACGTTTTCATGTCTCGATGTACATGCAGCAGTTAGGATTGATATTGGACTACTGTTGACCCATTGAACGCGGACAAAACAGAGCTAAGACAAAAAAAAGCGGATGCATAAGTGAGCCAGTCATATTTACTATGTCCTTAGAACAATTGCAACAGAGCGAGATAACGGAGAGAAGAGCAGAGCAGGCGCTATTGAAGCCGTTCAGATGTTCGACATCGCTATCCTCCAGGAGTGCATCAAGAATCTGCGTCACGCGCGGTACCGGTGCCAGCGTAGAAAGAGGAGTAATGTTTTCAGAGCGACGAGCGAGGTGGCCGCCCTAATTCTGAGATCTTTTGGCAAGAAACGTCATAGAGAGCCGACTCAAAGATTGATTCAACTAATGACGCGCCTGAAACACGTTCGTACGCAGATATAGTTCAAGCAAGCGCCACTAACTCCTCTTGATGCATGCGACGAAGACGGTTCTTTACATGCAGCATGATGGAGTCTAAACGTCCTGTTTGTGCAATTTCAATGAGTCTCGCGGATTACAACGAAGCACACGAGAAGGACTCAACTTGAATTCCCTTAGCTTGATGGTTCATGAGTAAGTGTTGTCCCAGTATAACGATGATCGGGTGGCTTTGCAGTGGGCATGACAGAGCAGAAAAGACTCTGGGCACGTCCATGGCCGTCCATGGGGATTAGAGATGAGCACGCAAAATACAATTAGTAAACAAGAAAGATAGATGGGTGCCGAAGACAGAGTGTGGCCCAATTGGGCGATGTCTCAGCAAGATGCCATAATCGACGTCTCATAAATGGTATTAGGTATTCATACGCCTTGTTATCCTTTCCTGCCATGCCCAAACCAGCTGTATTGAGCGAGCTTCCACCGCCCAAGCCCGACAGGTCGTTTACGCGGCGACCAAATACCGACTCCAAATGGATTATCTTTTGGTGGCGTACCCGCATATGGATTGAGGCGACGTTTGCATTCAGCGTGATGGAAGAGTCGGAAAGATATGTCCTCTGTACGTACTTTTTCTTTTTGAATGATGCCTGTGGAGATTTATGAATCGCTCTAGTCACTGTGTTTGCAATCACCTTCATTCTCATCGTGACCGGCCTTGTTAAATATCTTCCTCAGAGATTAGCGGTGATGCAACAAAGAGCGGTGTATTACATATGGGGAGAAGTGGACGGACGACTTTTGAAACAATGGTTGGGAGTCGGCGTGTCGGCTGGTGTTGGTGTCAAGCAGTTGGAGGAAACATTGTAAATTATAATAAAGGCCGTGGGAAGACATCACTTGATGGCCACAATATCATTAACAATTGTAATTTTATCAACACCTCACTTTGCCAGTTGTCACGCCAATTTTCAACGACTTTATACCTCTTCACGATGACTGTATCGGCTCAAACCACTCTTCCTAAAGCCAAACCTGACCTCACCGCAACACGCAAGCCCTCATCGCCTCTCGCTGTCTTTTTCTGGCGTCGGAGGATGTGGTTTGAATCCACTTTCGTGCTCAGTATGCTTGAGCCTTGGGAGAAGATTGTGATTTGTGCGTTGATTGTACAACCTCTCTAATCAATTTTGCAGTAGCTGAGACCCTATCAGTGACTATATTTGTCGTGTCGTTCATCCTGGTGATGACGGGCATTATAAAATACCTTCCGCAGCACCTTTTTATCATGCAACGACGTGCAATGTATTACCTTTGGGGACAAGAAGGAGACGAACGTCTTCTATGGCAGTGGCTTGGTGTGGGCGTTTCAGCGTTGCCTGGCTCCCCTCCTGGATTGTACAAAGAGTTGTGATAGCTTGAACTTTCGCAGTACGTCTTTTGTTTATATAAATATCCTTTTAAGTTGAACCGGCGTTGCTCTACAGGTAGACTAGACTCACATGGATTGACGGGACCAAGAATATCGTTACCTTAATATACTACGGACATGTTGATACCCTAATATAATACAACTTCGAACTCAATGCAATCGATCTACGCAACTCATTCACGGGGAAACAACGAGCAACGGTTTATTTTGGGCCTGCTGTTCTGTGCCTCATCCAACGCCGAGGATTGCGACGGGCGTGGGTGCAATGTCCATGAGTCAACTGGAGAGATTTTTTTTCTGTATTTGATGCTCCAATTCATTTCTACTCAATCCCTTAGATCATGATCGAGTCGGAGGGAAATATGCCTCCTAATTATAAAATTTTGGGAGCATCACGAGTATACAGAGTTAGATACACGATAAACAGTAATAATGATACAATCTGTAGACAAGAAAGATAATTATAATTAGAGGACGTAGGCCAGCTACAGTCCAAAAACCCTGTGCAGAACAAGTCAGTTCGCAATTCAAGGAAGAAATAAAATAGAAATTTCAAACATACTCTTCATGTAACTCAATCCCACCCACTTGATCCTGTCTTGCAGGTTCAATGGCTGCCACCGCCCTGCTAACGTCGTCACCCAGCCCCGTGGGTCCACACACTCCGACAAGCATGCCACTAACACGGCCATCGTCTCTCGCGTCCTCACCGAGGCTCACAGCACGCGCAAGCGCCTGTTCTAAGACTCTGACAACCCTAGGCCGGCCTGCGCTCAGCGTGAGACCGGGGCATGTAATTGGAGGACGAGGCTTCTCGCCCCCAGCGGGCACGCGCGTGTAGTGTACGACAATCTGCAGTGGTGTGTAGACGCTTTCTTGGATCATGGAGACGAGACGTGGTAGCAGCGGGTATAGTGCGCTGGGATCCTGAACCGACCATACAAGAGTGATGGTCTTGACGCGCGAACGGCCCTTCAGGTCTTGTCGGATGAGGTCTTGGATTGCGGAAAGCGCGAAGGTGATCCCGGAGCCGCCGACGATGAAGACTGCGGCGGAGTAAGAAGCAAAGATGGCGTGACCTGGTCCACCTTTTAAAACGCGTGTGAGAGTCTTGATTCGCTGAAAGGAATCAACACGTACCATAAGGGCCCTCAACCATGACCTTGATATGTCGCCCCTGTCCAGCTTCAGTGAAACCGCTGCTTTTTGCCATTTCGTAAAGCCTGCCAGTCCAGCGACCACTCTTCTTGATCATAAGCACAATGCCCTCTTGACCGTCCGCGACGTTTGCAATGGTGAAAGGATGCACCTCCGTCCAGCCGAACCAGCCAACGCCGAAAGAGAGGACACGCAGACGGATATGCTGTCCTGCGCGCCAGCCGCCGTTGATGTTGGGGATTTCGACGCGGGTAGTGTTCATGTCAGTCAGGGGCCGGATGGTTGCAGTAGATATCCGGGTCTTGATCACTCGAAAGACGTAATCGAGCCCGTAAAGACCGAGGCAGGCAGCCATCCACGGCATGGTGCCAGGCTGGTGCATCCAAATCTAATTGGAGGGTTAGAGATCGTGGAGGGGTCAGCAGAAGGTAAATTTACGTACAGCGGGAATAGTGACAGAGATACCGATGATATGGACAGGCAGCATTATGTTGTGATATCTGTTCCTCCAGAAGCTAAGGGAGAAGAAGCACATGCAGTCGAGAGCAATAAGGGCAACAAGACCCCAGACTATAAAGGGCTTTTTGATTGATTGCTGAAATGTACCCGCAATTGACCACTTGTAGACTATGGGATAGATTAGTAGGACGAAGAGGGGCAAGAAGCCAAACTTACAGTATCCAAGGCTATGTATATTTACGGCAACAACTATGAGTCGTCCAGCAAAGCGGTGAAGGTAATTGAGCTAGGTATCGAAGAGTTATTAACTGACTTGATAATAATGCAAACTCGCGAATTACCTTTTCATATGTAAACCCAAGAAGTGTACCCAGGATGTTGTTTTTGGTTGCAAGTGCAATAACAAATGGAAGTTGGGATACGGCGAGCCAGCCCGTTCGAAGGGGGTCAGAGAATGGACTAGATTTGTAGAACGCGGCATAGGTCAAAGTGGAGAAGTAGAAGATCATGACCAGCGCTTGAGATAATGAAAAGCCGGGTGAGAGGCGAACACGATGAAGGGTGACCAGCCTTCGTAAAAAGGTAGGGCAGGTGGGAATGTGTGGAGGAAACCTGAAATCCGTTTGCTCTTGCTGCATATTCATCTTCGCATGGGAGTAAAGAGTGTGCGAGTCATCCGAAGCTTCCTTATCTGCTGTAGAGCTAGCTTCCGAAGCGTAGTCGTCTGGTAGGCTTTTGGTGCGCAGTGTCCTGGCACGCGACTCATGGTATGAGGTGTGCCAGAGAATGTGGCCCGTCAGCCACTCAGAGGGGCGCCAGAATCGAGCAAATGCGCGAGGGAGACGTAGGAGGACGCATAAACCAATAATACTGACTAGAAAAAGAGTGACATGCAGAACTAGGTCTTGTGTGCGCGCGGAAGTGAGTTCAGGGGTGACGGGAGTGATGGTGGAGGTGGTGGGCATGGTAGGGAGGTAGTAGGGAAATAATTTACGAAGGCGATCGATATATAAGGGGTCGGGACTTGGGACATGGCTAACATGGGCTCTGTAGTAATCTTCCTACATGATCTATGCAGAGGCGCATGTTGTCCTTGAGGCAGGCGGCTGATCGGGAACCTCGATCATTCCCGATCAGACAATTCTCAATTTTATATAATTTTTTTTTCTCCTTCCTTCCCGTGACGGTCCTGCCCCAAGTGGCTGCGCCCGTGCCGCTACGCAGTGCTTTCTATTCACATGAACCCCATTCTTCATGTAGCGCTGTCCAGCAAGGTATTGCCAGGGGGTGACAGCACGTGTACAAGTGCGCGAGATATCCACACATTGATAAGCCTTGGCCCTTGGGTCCGGCCGCTGCCTACCTAGTACATAATGAGGGGGAGACGTTGAAATGCTTAGTTCCTGTTAAAAGTTGAGAGGGGCTTATCACAAGTTATACCGCCCGAGTTATGTCGGAGAGGTAATTGACACTTCATGAACTTCAATGCTGATCAATGAACCTTGGAAGCACTCGTATCACAGTGCTTACCAGTATCCCCGCTTGCTGACTGATCTTTGCAAAACGTCGCGCAGCGTTACAGCCCTGTCGAGGCATGAAGCCTGATGCACGATATCGATATCGGAGGTAATGGCGAGCACCTTTCCAAAACTCCATTTGACTTGACGGAATGCTAGTCCAGTTGACCGGCCAGGTTTTATTCCGAGTGATCACAGGTACTCAATCGATATCGTACTCGTGATCTTCGGCAATCCACCTATTGCTCTCGTCGAATCCAAGTTGGCCTGTAAGGACTTGACCATTCGTCAATTATTAAAGCAAGGATCGAAGGGAATCGGCATGTAAGATTGGAGGATGGTTTCGTAGGGGGTTTGATTATCGCCTGAATATACTTATAACTGTAGCCTTTTTGGCAGCAGTTACATAAGGAGAACCTTTCGATGCCAGGATCAGCGTACATAGTGAATTCACAAAGTCTACCAGGAAATGGGAAAGCAATACGCTGGATTTGGGCGACGCCCGGTACCTACTACCCAGATTATCATCCGTGCCTTTGAAAAGGAAGGATAGCTTCGTGGAATTACTAGCTTCTCTCAACAACAAAACAATGGACTGCTTCTGTATATATTTTCCATAGATTCCAGCTCGTACATCTCAAAGTAGCTCCTCGGAGCATGAAGACCATCAAGTACTTTCCTTGACAGCCTGCGTTGCTTGACGGTTTCCTCCAAGTCCCAAAGCACGAGTAAGGGCTGCAAGGGACGTATGTCGGAGCTGGCCATCCACCTTCGCAAGCGCTGCCTTATTGGTGTACACCCGCAAACCCAAAAACACGACGTCAGTTTCGTCGTCCATGTCCGAGTCCGAGTCTTCTCCTTCTTCTCCGTCAGTTTCCTTACCCCCTCCTTCATTATCGTCTTCATCGTCTCCCTTCTCACCGCTCTCCTTGCTGTCTTCCCCTTTATCCTTGTTACCGTCTTCTCCACCTTTCTCCTCCTTGCTGTCTCCACCTTTATCCTCCTTACTGTCTCCACCTTTATCCTCCTTACTGTCCCCACCTTCAGCCTCCTTGCTGTCTTCACCTTTAGCCTCCTCACCGTCTTCTTCGCCCTTAGCCTCATCGTTGTCTTCTTTTCCCCCCTCTCCACCTCCCACCTTCTCCTTCTCCCCTCCCTTGCTGTCTTCATGTTCCTCCTTCCCTTCCCCGTCATCTTTTCTATTTCCTCCCTCATTGTAAATCGCGGTACTATTATCACCACGTTTCTTGTCAAGTTCGGCACCTCCTTCCGCCGGCGCTTCCGTCGATGTACTGACACTATTGGCTAGCGAAGCATCTGGTTTGGTTTCAGTGGCCTTGGTTGCTCCCTCGGCCTTGGATTCCTGGTCTTTGAGTTTAAGCTCAGCAACTTTAGCCTCCAGTTCCGACAGGTCCTGCCCTGCGAAAAGGTGGGGGGGAATGGGTATATATTCCAAGTCTCTTCTGTAAGGTATATGAGAATCAGGTTATTTATGGGAGTGAAAAGAAGACAAACTGGTTGAAATCTGCATAGAGGATTACGCTATCAGCACAGAAACTTAAAAAAGAGTAGAGGTGTTGTACTGGAAGCAATTGATTGACTTATGGCCATTTCCGTTCGAACACGGGCATAGGTCAGATGATCCCAGTCAAAGTTACTCCTTGCACTCGCTTGATAATCCTACGAGACCAATCCAGGAACTATCAAAACTATGAAGCATGTAGTTGCGCTGCACGCACCGGAGCCCTAAAAACCTTGCGAACGAGACGAACCTGTGGGAAGATTGGTGAGAACAGAGGTAGGCTGCTATTGAAAGCTCTTCCATACGTGAACGACATATTCTCCGGCTTGTAGATACAGTTCGGCATTCACGCTACGACAATAGGTAGACGATGGGCACGATGCTGTGATAGGCTTATTTTCCCCTTTCCTGTAGATGATGAAGTCGAATGACCATTTGGCACGGCCAGAGATCGGTTTGTAGTACCGCTCATCTAGCTGAGAAAGAACAATGACGGTCGAAGAAGGAGCAGGTAGGGAGACGGTGACTGGCAACATCAAATCAAGTCAGATTCATTTTCAGAATCATGAAGATGCAGAGGATGGGTAACGTACATGATACATCGCCGAATGCCCAGGGTAAGCCAAGAGGACGGGAGGTAACCTTCAACCATTGCGAGGACATTATCCACGACGAATCAAAGAGAAGGGTACGGTCGATCTGATCCCAATTTTCGAGGAAGTCTTTATCTGAATCGAATAGTTTTTAACCTCTGTGATATGTTATAACTATGAATGTGTACTCACATTCCATAACAAACTCTCCATCATTCCCAAAGGTGTGTCCTAATACAGGAAGGGCAGAAAGCCATTCTGAAGTCCACTCTTTCGAGCCATCCGACCAAGGTCCCGTCCATTCGCATTCCCCCCATGGATTGCGGATGACTACGAATCGTTTACCCTTGTACTCTACAGCGCGAAGAACTGAATACGCGTGTCCACCAATAAGACCATTAACGGTCGCATAGGATGCTCCGCTCCGAGTGGTGTTGAGATTACCGTAGGCACAGCCAAAGAGGCGATCTTTGTTTGCGTGAAGTAACTCGTCAGTCCAAAAGGCATCCGGGTCAAGGATATCCTGTCATCTCATCAGCCCTTGCTTTAGAATCAAAGCAGTTAGAACAAACCGTAGTGGTGATGAGGCTCGTAATACCTCTGACAGGTAAATTATGAGTTAGTACACACAACACCTTATTGAGGCAAACGTGAAAAACGAGCCTACCCAGTCAAGTCTTCTATTGCCTCTCCTGCCTCACCCCCAGTCAGGGAGGCATAATTGCCATGGAGTTTAGCATAAGCCTTTTCAATGAGAGGGACCCATGTCTCTCCATGTGTGCCTGACTTCGCAAAGTATAAACTCTTTCCACTCTTCCTTGCCAACTTGTTATAGTTTTCCTTGTCGCCATGATACAGTTGCCTTTCTTCGGCTTTAAGCTCCTCAAATTTCGGTATCGATGTGAAAAGAAGACTTAGATATAGGTCAGTTGAAATGTAATATGGCGTTAGTAGGAGATCACTAACTCGTCTATGATGACGGTAACCCATGCAGTGTCGCGGAAGAAGATGAAACCGTAGACGCCAACTTGCTCATCGCGCTATGCATCGTTAAACATGAACTAAATGCTCGAGTTTATTCCAAAGTCTGAGGTGTAACGTACTGCGACACAAAACTTCTCAACGAGGCCCTTGGCGGTAGACATTGTCGCCAAAGCAGACAGAAACCAGCAGTCCCCGATTGCACCTTGAATGATGTCGTTAGAATCCGCACCATCAATGAAGAATGATGGCTGGTCGAAGATCTGAGTCGCACGTCGAACATCGGATGGCGTAAACGGAGGAAAGGGGCCATCTGAAGGATCGCGTAGACCGTGCAGGCAACGGTCCTTGTCCAGCTCCAGATCGAATTCGATGTCTCTACGGAGGGATCAGCTAGGTTAGTAATGAATGTGGTACAAGAGATGAAAGGACCTGACCTGAACTTTCGATTTCTCCTCCTGCAATCGGCGGCTATCTCTTGAACTTGCGTTTTACATTCTTCAAGAGCTTTCCGGAGTTCGTCGGTGACGAAAAGCCCGCCGCGCTGATGCTCTTGAGGGAAGGAGGCCTGTTCCCTGGCGGCTGCGCGACGTGCAAGCCGAGCTTGGCGACTTTTCTTCGTCGTCATGGATGGGTGTCGAAAGTGATATAGAAGGTGGGAGTAAGGAATAAAGTTATTTGCGGCGATGGACCCTCAAGGTATAGCTTTTCAAGTTTAGTATAAGCGCTTGACACCATGGGACCCATCCTGTCTGATGTGACTGTTGTCGATGCGAGAAAGAATGAAACTGATATCGGACACGCGCGGAGTGCTCTACACGCGATCCCCCGCAAGTTCGAGAGGCAAGGTTGACAGTAGGTAAATCGTCTGAAGGCGTCTGGCGAATCTTCGAGGGCGTTAAGGTGGAGGCATACTATTGCATGAACATCACTGTCTCAAAGAACATGTTGTTACACTTGAAACTCTGCTTATGCCTAGCTGCGTCGTGCTTGCCGTTACGAATTGGATTGCTGAAGAATCCGAAAGTTGTCGATGAAGGCTAATTTTGGAGTGATTGTAAGGAGAGTCTGTGTGATCTGAGCACTGCCACCTTCAGGCAACTGCTTGAACGTAAACTTGGCAACTTCACAGAATAAATTGATGTTTTTTATATCTATGCATGTGGGTCTCTATCGTGAATAAATAGATGCAAAACAATAAAACCGCTAGGAATAAGAGGTCTATCTAAGTGCGCCTCGGGCGGTAAATCTATGTGGAGCGTAAACAGGTCAATACTATACAGGCCATGAAACTATGGGTAAAGAGTGGATAGCCCGATGGACCAAGTTCGTGAGGTAAAAAGTGTCTAGTCCAATTTAGTCGCGAGCAACGTCACTAAGTGAAGGATGTGTTGTCAGGGATCGTTGCTTGGGAAGGAAGGAAGGAAAATGGCATACCGTCCAAAGAGCTTGACTTTTACCCAATCGGTGGCGACGAGGGTACGGTTCCGCAGTGAGAAGAGTGTGCTGAGATAGGCGCTCCTCCAGAACAAGAACGTCGCGACACCCCCAGTAGCAAGGTTGCCGTGCATGAACGGAAGATCTGCAATTGCCTTCTCCGAGCCAATATAGCTATACGCCCAGGTCAGCTCCATACAACACGAAAATGCAGCTACACTCACGCAAGGGATCCCTGGTGGGAGTAATGGAACGGCCTGACTTTGACCTTAGACATTGAGCTCTTAGTAGCCTCCATCTCATCCGCAATGCGCTTGCGGTCTTCCTCGTTGCTGGCAGAGGTGTGTTCCGCCTCAAGGGCAGTGAGCTTCTGTTCCAGCGATTCTTTCTTCGCCATCTGCACCAGCATACGGGCAAGGTACGCGCCTTCTTGGGAAGCGACCTGCGCGGTGGGTGCGTAAGGCGTCACAGAGCAATCACCGATAGCAAAGACTCCGTTGGCACCTTTCATGCGGAGGTAATCTGCAAAGGCAAGACATATTAAATCCAGCTTCGGATTTCAGAAGAATGAGGGTATACCGTCGACTACGATGCCGCGCCTATTGGTCTGGTCAGCAGGGAGCTTGGCCATGAGGTCATTGGTGACTTTGCGGCCCTTGTTGCCGCCAGCCCAAATGACCATACCGCAAGGGAGCTCTTTCATGGTCTTGTCAGGCATCTGGAGAACGACGCTGTTCGGCTTGACCTGAGATTTTTGGTGGTTGAGAGGACGTTCGAAGAAAGGTAGTATGAGAAACGCACCTCCTTGACCATTGTCTTTGTCATGATGTCAATCTTGCTCTCCTTGAAGGTTGACTCGGTGTATTCAATGAGCTGCTTGCTGAACATGGGTAAGACCGAAGGGAGGGCCTCGACAAGCGTGATCTTTATCTTGCTGGCGAGTTCAGGGTACCAAAACTTCAAGTCGTCCTACGAGAGAGGAAGAATGAACGAATGAATGGGGAAATGTATTTCGAAGGAAGATATCTACACACCTCAAGGAAGTCGTGTAACTCGCCACTAAGCTCAATGCCGGTAGGACCACCGCCAACAACAACCTTTAAAAAGAGTCCATGAGAAGTAGAAGACGTAAAGAAAAAGGGTACGTTACCATATGAAGCAAACGCTCTTGTTCTTCAGCAGATTGCCCAGGGAATGCAGCAGTTTCTATGCCTTTTGCTTGAGTTAGTATAGCTCTACAGTTGAAGGTGATTTGCAAGCTCACAGTCCATGAAGCGTTTTTGCATCTGCCATCAAGTCTAAGCACATCCACAGCAATTATGGAGAAAATGGCTTACCCGCTCAGCATCAGCCAGCTCCTTCATGAAGCATGCATGCTCTTGAACACCAGGGATTCCAAAGGTCTGCACCTCAGCGCCGACAGCCATGACGAGGTAGTCATATTTGATCGTTCTTGACGTGATTTCGCCTTGAACTTCCGAGTTATCTAACAGGAGAGGTCAGTGACATATAATGATACAAGAATTACATTCACGGCATACCGACAAAGGTTATTGTCTTGTTGACGGGCTACAGTCGCCGTGTTAGTCCAAGTACTTGAAGAGGCCTAGATAAAACTTACGTCAACGTCCTTGGCTTCAGCTTCTATAACAGAAACGCCGCGTGCTTTATGGCGAGTGATATAACGCGTGGATTGAATGATAGAGCGTGGGTTAAGGGTACCAACAGCGACGCTGGGCAGAAGAGGAGTGAAGAGGAAGAAGTTTTTAGGGCTGATGACAACCTACAAAAAGATTAAGTCAAAGATAGCGTCAAAAGAACGAGAACGAGAACAGACTTACAACGTTGTATTCCGTAGTGTCAAGGGTTTTCAATAGGCTGGTAGCACCCCAGCCACTTCCAAGAATAACAACAGTCTTCTTGGAGTCATCGAAGGGTAGTTGAGATCCAGGAGAACGCTCGCGTTGCGTGATATAATAGAACGCTCCCGCGCCTCCGACAAGAGTAATGAGCGTTGTTCGGCCCAGGACCTGGAGGAAGCCTCGCCATCTTGACTGCTTGGGAGTAGGTGGCACCTTGCAAGGACGTCATGATTAGTTGAGCGCTCGATCGAGGTGTATCTAGACTAACGTCAGGCTTGACCGGAGATGCCTCCGCCCCGGCTTGGGTTGCAAGCCTTCGAGAAGGCAATAACCTGCTCGTGGGCGAAGGACGAGGAACTCGGCTGGAATGGAGCAAGGATCTCGACAAGGAGCGGGTTGCTGGATATAAATGCGTAAGAACTGAAAATCCTGCCTACTGAAGAGAGAAACTAACCCTGGCGATTGAACTGCATGGCTGGATATGGCGACCAGCAAGAAAGATGGGCTGAAGCAGCGCTTTTGCAAGTTTTCAGCCTTCGGAGAACACGGAGGTCGATCCACTTGCTTTTAGGAAAACTTTATGCCGCTCACGTGGAATTCCCTTATTTAGCCTCGGCACATCTTTCCTACCGCACCCTTTCACGCCTATCATCCAATTGCCATACAATTTCCGAGTCACAGAGATTCATAGCTGCTTGCCTATTTGGTACCTGGCGGTTGGGTGCTGATTCGAACCAGGTGCTAATTGGGAACGCCTCTGTCCCGAACATGCAGATTTGAAGTATGTATATATGTAGGTCATGGAATCCAAGAGGGTCAATCACCAATGTCGAGCTTCTATCTGCTTCTATTCATTGCGAAGCGATGTCGGGAAACCTTCGAGCGCTCCCGCCAAGCTCCAATTGTATATCTATGACGTGTGGTACCTCGAAGTCCTGCAATCTGTTAGACTGAGTTTCCCGTTTGGTGTTCTATAATCTGTTGTGTTGCTTCGTCAGCATTGTTCTAATGTCAACTAGAGACTTAACCAACTGCAGCCAGCTGTGCAAGTCCTGTGCAAGAAGATTTAGAAACTATCGTTCCTGGATTCAGCTTATCGACCGTCAATTGCAACCAATTCCGAAGAAAACCGAATTGACTGTTCGTATAAATTATAATTGCCTCAGATCTTTAATTCCGAATGACTATCCCATCGGGTAGCCGATAAGAAACATGTCCCTTCGGACTTCGAAGACCAACTTCAGACTCCAAAGCACACCATCTAATTTCCTTTGTTCGAACTTCTCCCCTCTTCGATAGAAATAATCATCTGCGATTGTTATTGACTAGCCTAAAATCACGAAATGCCTTAATTCACAAGCTTTCAAAGCAAAGTCCTGAAGGTGCTCCGTTACCCTATCACATGTTGTGTGGAGTATATCCTGATAGTGGCTGACCTTGTAATGCTCAGCGACACTGAAATTTGTGAATTTATGTCAATCTTACAACAAAACTTAAGAGGACATTATATTGCACGTCCCCTGTACACTTTCTTGTCTGTATGTTATTTACGCGTTGTTTGGCTATTAGAGTTAGCACGTGCGGTATGCGCGTAGCTTGTAGCTTGTCGACGCAAATCAATCATAACAAATAACTTCGTGAGTGCTTACCCACCCAATTCTATGGACCACTATACTCCCAGAACGCGACAAAACAACCGCAAGAAGAACCTTACCCTTTCTGCAAAAGAGTATACCAAGGTCAGGCTCGTTTGAATATCGGTGCACACACAAGATTTATTTATGTTGGGTTGTAGATCACTGGCACGATCGCGTCTATTCGAAGAAATAGGGACCCAAGGGATGGTGTAAACGAAGAACCGGAAGTACTTGCGCGTTCTTCGCGTCAGAATCGTTCAAAAGGTGTGTATGTTGATTACGGACTATGCACTCTTCATATGCTTAGCTCCCACTGTAGGGGATAATGACCCTTCATTTATTGCGGAAACGTCGTTCGTTAGGGCCCCTCTAAACTCTCGAGTCGCTTCCGCCAGTTTTGCTCCAAAATTCAAGGGGAAGGCTAAGCAACATGACTCGCTTGATCGCGTGCAGTTGGAAGTTCAGGAAGCATTGGTATTAGAGGACCTGTTATATGTTTTAATGGTGTGCCGGACCAGTCATTTCTCAGTCTGTTGTGTGCTGAACCTTTGAAATTTGAGGGCATTGAAGGGACGTATGTTACCTTCGATCCAGAATACTCTCCCGAAGATGACGACCCGTTGCAAGGCATTCGCTTCGTCGTCGTGCCTTCTCTAGGTAGGTTGAACCCATAAGTTGTAGCGCGTTTAACTCATTTTCCTTTTAGACACGTCCTTACGGGATCTTGTCGAACGTATCCTTCCTCTGGGGACATACTACACTGCGATTTCATCCTTCATTGAACTAAGAAGCCATCTTGATTTTGGACTGGTCAATCATGCGTTGTGTGCTTCCATGCGAGATATGCTGAAGGCAAGCACCTTCATGAGATGGGTGTTGGCTCTTAGATTGACACCTTTGTCTAGGACTACCAAACTCTGTTGTCGCAACTCGAACATGCGTTTAATACCTCACCTGACTTCTCTCTGCAAAAATTATGGTTTTACGTTCACCCGACGATACATACCCTGTCCCTGTTGTACCAACTCGTTCTTGAACTTGGTTCTGCAGACGACTCGTCGAACGACCTTTCCTCAGATGAATCACCATCTACATCCGATGCAGAGGAGGAGGCTCGGAACGAGGCTCTCGGACTTGGTGGAGCCAAGCTCAAGGCAGTTCTCTCAGAAATCAATAAAGATGGAGGCGACCACGATGCAAGTGGCATCCCAGTCAAGGGTGGAGAAGTGATCGCAATCATCTATGAGAGAATGCAAAACATGTCCGGAGACCCCACTGCCAATGCGTTGTATGGAGCGTTGCTAAAGGCTGCGGGCAAACCGTATGTGGCTATGCTGAGGGTATGGATCACTGTTGGGAAGCTAGATGACCCATACGAAGAGCTGCTTTTGAAAGAAAGCAAGTTCATTGATAGAGGTATTCTGGCAGTGGACTACACGGATGATTATTGGGAGAAGAGATATACTGTATGACATTAAGGTCCTTACCACTTCCGCATTGCTGATGCGCCCTTACGTAGCTTCGCGACGGTTCGACATTAGGCTCGTCCAAACGGCAACAAACCGGAGTACCATCACCTCGAGCAGTCAGCGGCCGTCTTCCGGGAGGAGCATGCATTCCTCCCCTGCTAGAAGGATGGAAGCATAAAATTCTACTCGCAGGAAAATATCTCAATGTCATTCGCGAATGTGGAATCGATATCACTCCCAGCAAGAATCGGACATTTGACGATGACCTCTCAATGGACGATGAGAAGTGAGCCTGTTCTTTATCTGATATACCTCATTCGTAGCTCAATCTTTTTGACCTGCTAGGTTCTACAAATTCCTCGAAGATGCATACTCGCACGCAAATCGTACACTTCTTCAGCTTCTCCTACGGGACCAACAGCTCATATCCCGCCTTCGATCGCTGAAGCGTTACTTCTTTCTATCACAGTCTTCATTTCTCACTCACTTCCTCGACCTATCTGCCTCTGAGTTGCGCAAGCCCTCTAAAGCGGTTTCGATTGTGAAACTTCAGAGTCTTCTGGATATGGCTTTGAATACAGACGCTTCTGGCGAGGATGTGCTTTTTCGAGAAGATGTCAAGGTCACCATGTCTGATAGTGGGCTGTACGAGTTCCTGCTCAAGGTTGTTAGTGTCAGTGGGATTGGTGGGGAGAACGGCGATCACGAGAACGGGCTCACGCACGAGGAGCACAAGAAAGATAAGGAGAAGGACGACAAGAAACATTTATCTGGTGCGTTTCGTAATCTCTGCATAGTTTTCGGTGTAATCCTGATCCTGACCCACAGCCAATGATGCACTCACGCTGGATTACACTGTCAAATTCCCTCTTTCCCTCGTCATCTCTCGGAAGACAATCGTGCAGTACCAATTTCTGTTCCGTTTCCTGCTTCATTTGAAGCACGTTGAACAGTCGTTGGCATCGATGTGGATAGAGCAGATGACTACTCCCTGGCGCCGCTCCTTACCTGAACACCGCGATTTTGAGAGATGGCGGTTGAGGGTGTGTCTGCTTCGAGCACGAATGTTGTCGTTCGTTCAGCAGATACTGGCGTTTACGACTTTTGAGGTGCTGGAGCCGAATTGGCGCATGTTGGAGATCAAGTTGGAAAAGGTGACGACTGTGGACCAGCTATTGCGAGACCACGTAGATTTCTTAGAAACATGCCTTAAAGAGTGCATGCTCACGAGTTCGAAGCTGTTGAAGGTTTGCTGTTCTGGCTTTCTTGTTGCTACGAGATGTTGACCAGCAACAGGCGTACTCACGCCTAATTGTGACATGCTCAACATTCGCTTTATATGCTTCATCTTTCTCGAAGTCAGCAAACCAAGCGATTGTGGCCTCGGAGACACAAGAAGGTGATCTTGGGATGGCGAAGAGGTGGGATATCTTAGGCAAGTTCGAGACTAACTTTAATCACTGGTGAGCTTTGGCTTCTCATCATTTATGTCAACTTTCTGACAAAAAATGTCGTAAATCAGGTTCCAGGTAATTGATTCCCATGCATCTCTGGAAGTTTCTACTGACATTTATGTGCGCAGGTGCATCTCGACTGTGTGCAGTTTTATGCTTCGAGCGAGAATGTGTCGCTCCTACCTTTGGTTGTACGGTTAAATAGCGTCAAGGCAGCATTGTAGATTTGTGTTAATCATCCTGACGAACTCTGTATTTATGTAAAAGATGGATATACCATTGAATGCTCGAAATCTCTTGATATCTTCCTAGCTAACAATGTTTAACATTTTTATCACTTTGAAGCCCATGGCAAGTGTATTTTTGACGTCATGTTCTTTACGATGGATGATGTATTATATACAGGTGTTCAAGTGTTCAAGTCTATGTAAGTGTTTACAATACCTTTCCGTCCACATCCTTATGCATTACGACTCTGAGTTGACAAGGTCCTTCAACAATGGCCGGCCCTTGAGGAGGCCCGAATCTCTTGTTGGAGTTTTGATCTTCTTGATAGGGCGTCCTATATCTGAATTCTCACTCTCAATGACGTCTGCAGCAAGACGTTTATGAGAGGAGGCGGCAGGAGAATTTGGCAATCTTGGATGAAGGAGATGAGCATCGACAGGTAGTTGCAGGATCCAACCGCGACTGTTCATGAGGTCGAAAAATTCTGAAAGTAACGCAGCTTCCTGGAGCGTCTTTCTCGAGCCGATGATAATTAGCTTCGAACGTGCACGCGTGAAGGCTACATTCATCCGGCGCCAATCCTTGACCAAGTCTCCGGCCTACAAGCTAGTGGTTAGTATTTGGCCAAGAAACGAGGCAGAGGAAACAAACATTGCCAGAGTCATTGGATCGAACCAATGAGATGATAATGCAGTCTTTGTCTCGTCCTTGACTCCGGTCTGCGGTCAGGATTTCGATATCCTTGTAACACATAAGTCGATGTTTCAAGAGCTTTACTTGTTGCCTGTACGGTGTAATAACACCAATTTGGTTTTCTTGTACATCGCAGCCCATCAACGCTTCGCAAATTTGTCGAACAAGTTCTGCTTCAATGCTATTTTCCACCAGATCACCAGCACGAGATTCGCCGGCAGGGATGTTGTCAGTATCAACAAAGACGGCTTTACAACTATTTCCACACACGAGTTAGTAAAATGTCAACATGATTTAGAGTCACTGACCCCTCCGACATGACTGTCTCTATCCAACATCCCTCAGGACACGAGGATGAACTCTTCTTCATATGTAAGGACTTCAAAAATGCCTGATTGGGCAGAATCAAAGACTGCTTTGCTACTGAGGTTGAGCCACAACGAAGACGATTGTTATAGATGAGTTTGTTTGAAAGAAGCATGATGTCTTCGTTCATGCGATACTGGTATACCAGATCGACAACAGCATGTGGATGGGCATCGGAAAGCCTGCGAAAGAGTGACACTTCCATCCCACCTTTGCGCGCGGCTGGGTTGCGAACCTATCTAGAGGTAAACAATAGCCCGTGTGTGAAGGAAACGAACTTACGAGCGGAGGCAATTGGAAATGGTCGCCGACGAGGACAAATTTGTCTGCAAAGCGTAATGGTCCGATGCATGCAGGAAGGGTAATTTGAGAGGCTTCATCGACAATGCAATAATCAAACGTGCGGCGACTAAAAAGCCCTCTATGAAATAAGGAATCGTCAGAAATAGTAGTCAAAGAAGA
The DNA here is from genome assembly GCA_018220975.1 of Tephrocybe sp. 9980TJB. Taxonomy (NCBI): domain Eukaryota; kingdom Fungi; phylum Basidiomycota; class Agaricomycetes; order Agaricales; family Lyophyllaceae; genus Tephrocybe; species Tephrocybe sp. 9980TJB. The sequence goes on along the minus strand of JABAJU010000226.1, from coordinate 4,546 downwards.
CTAGGCTGCAGCCTTACTGATCAATCGACAAGCAGGTAGTCGCTACCACTGGAGGCGACATTAGCTGATGTTCCAATTGCTCTATTGTCGTGGGTGCCCTCCGATGAGCCAGAGTGAACTTGTGGACATCAGGATGAATCTACACCAATAGTCAGACCTGATATTTATTCCCGTTGCTGAAAGCAGTGCGCAAACCTTATCAACATTACCGAGCCTCAGAATACTGAAATCGGCGTCGAGCAATTTTGCCAGAATCGTATCGACTGCAGAATGAGTATACGAGGTTAAGAGCACAGTTTTTCCCATCGCCACCAGAGTCTTGATCATAGCAGCTATGACGGTTGTTTTTCCTGTGCCTGGCATGCCAAGAATCAGAGCATAGTCGTGCGCCGACAAGACCTTTTTCATCGCCTGGCATTGGTTGGCATTCAAATGAACAGTGTGAGATAAGATCGAAGGTGAAAGATCAGGCGAGCGTTCATCAAAGACAGGATACTTGAGGTCGACGACCAACTCAAGCCGACGAGTGTCGCCATCAGAGAAGAAGAGTCGAGCAAGATTGTCACGGAATCTGCCCATAGCACTGAACAGCTCATCTTTGTCGATGCGAAAGATGATTGGCGAGCCACGGGCGGAGGTTGTCGACAATCGCTTCGATATGTACTCGATGGACAACTTGTGATCCACGCCGACAATGACCTCCGTTGGAGTTAGCTCTAGTATGAACCCTCGAGCTAGAGCCAGCAAAGTGGGCTCAACAGACACTGTGATTGCATCTCCTGGACTGAGTTGGGCACTGAGGAGCGACATCGAACCACTTGCGCTTGATTTTCGTTTGAACTGGTAGGTGAAACGATGCATTTTGCCGTCAGTTGGTCCAGCACCTGTTGAGGTTGGCGGTGAAACGAAACTCGAATCTAGGACCATAGAACTGAAGCAGCGACCTTTCAGTTCCCGCTCACTTGCACCCATCATCCAAAGCTCTCTTCTAAACCGAAGGAACCCCTGCTCCTCTAGCGCGATGAGAGCTTCCCACTCTTTGAAGAACTGTGCTCTCGGCGGGGTGAGATGAGATGTTTTAAGTTCGTAAATATCTGCGATTGGTGATGTTGTCTCCTCGACGCCTTCAACGGCCTATGTATACAACTTTAGAAATTTAGCCATAAGTTGCAATGCAATAACTCACCTTGCGATACAACATGCAAGTGTCCAGTGCATAACATCTCTTGCACACCCTTTCATCGTCGATTGTCGGTGGTAAAAAAGGTTGAGGCCCCAACATTTTCTCCAATTCAGAGTCACCGCTCCTTCGCATCATATAGCCTGCCATTTCGTTTCGGGCGATCATGAGACCACGTATCTCATTGCGCCCAGCTGGTACTCTGATTACCTCCTCGCTCTGGGTATAATAAAGAAGGCCTGACGGAACCTCAACACCGTAACGCTCGGACGCGAGAATGGTGTACAACATGGTTTGAGCACGATGGTCCATTGCCGCAACAGCGCGACCTGTTTTGATTTCCAAGGGATTCGGCCCACCCGATATTAGTGGTACAGAAAATGGCGGATTGGGATCGGAAATAACAGCATGAACAGTGGCATCGAGTTTGCCTTTAATGCCATACGTGGGTGACCAGATGTCTTCTTCAATGTCCAGTAACTCTGAGACGGCCACCAAAGAGTTCCCCTGTTTGTTAGTATTACGGGTGTTCGTAAGGACAGCCTCCGGCTATTTTGAACGATTTAGCGCTATTTGAGCATACGCTACAGAGGGCCACTTACTTTCGGATAATCAGATATATAACGTTCGGAGAATGTCGTAAGTCCTTTGGCCCTCAAGGTAACCTCACGCTTTGCCTGTTCAATTGAGGTATCGATCTTAATGAGCTCGTTCAGGCCCTTTAAAATGACTTGATCAATCTTTTCATCCAACCAAGTCGGTTCCCAGCGACCCTCGCTGAGGCAAGACTGCATAACTTCATGAAGCATGTTTCCCCAAACAAGGGCTGGGGTAGTTGTACTAGTGGCCCGAACTAAATCGGAGAGAAGAGGTTTCCGTCGACATTGTGAAGAATTTGAGAGGGCAGTCGCGGTGAGAAGAAGGTCGGGATGGAGGATGATCAAGTTTGATTTCGCAGTTATGGTGATCGACAAAGTCACAGAGGACGAAGATGTCGCAGCGGCTGCGAAAGTTCCCAACACATTGATGACGTCGCCAATACGAATATCTGTAACTGTCCAATCGTCGCGTAAAATCACTCTGCGCCGCTCGTCGCTCGAATGGACCTTGACTGTGAGATTCTATTCTACTTTTAATATTATTCACGTAAAAGAATCAGAGCGTACCTTCTGAAAATGGTCGCTCGATTCGGTCGAGATTGCTTCAACAGTACATCGCGTACATATCTGAGGAACATATTTCGGAGATGGTATATTATACTGTGTTGAAATTCAGTGACTATTCAGGAGCCATGTATGGTGGTTGTTCACTTTTTTCTTGAGGGGTGACTTCTTGGGCGAAAGAATGTCTGAGGCGGTGTCATTCCAGTCCCAATCCTCCGCGCCTTCAAGAAGGGCAGATATGTCAACATCTCCTGCATCTCCTGCTGAGAATACTTTGGAAGGAGATGGAGCCGATGGCTTGCGTCGCGGCGTGACAACGCGTTCTAGGGCTGGTTTCGTCGGTGAGGGTTCTGGCGTCGGAACTGTTGTCCAAAACGAGTCGTCTAAATTTCCCAAAAGGTCAGCCATAAATCTTGCTTCATCTGCTGCGGAATGGGTAGTAGGTGGCATTCTTCTTATGACAGGAACTGTTAGATGATGGGTGGTCAAACCTCGCTGGGTTTACAAAACAAGTAAGGGCCCACCACTTTTCCGTTGCAATTATTTTCTTCCCAGATTCAATCGCAAATCTCGTATCTTCTAGAGTGTTATACTGTAGTGTTGTGCCACCAAATCGTGAGCCACTGTGGGCCGCAAGAGACGAAACTCCGAGTTGAAGACAACGCGGTCACGAGAGCGCGAAACTTACATAACTATCATCTGCAATCAATCAATCTTATCTTGTAGATTGTTGAGGCACTGGCCTTTGGAGCTTAGCTTGAAGTTTGTGGTTTAATAGGTTAGTGTGGAACTAGAAGCCTATTATGTCTACTACAGTCGAAGGATCTTTTCTGATACAAGCTCCAAAATTGCAATCTTTCTTTTGTCTCTTTTCAAGTCAAACAAGTAGTATCTAACTAACTAGTGTTTAAAAGTCAAGTCCAGGTCAGTCAATTTGCCCCATTTGATCAGACCCAGAACTGAGCCTGGGTTTAGATAATCTTTGTGGCACAAAAGACTAAACTGAACTGGTAGTGAGCAGGCTTGACATGAATTCAGCGGTTTTATAACCAGTTATGACTGCCATCTAACTGGTAAATCTAACCTAATTATCTACCTAATTAGAGATAAGTATCCAACTCAACTGTGTTTACATCCTGCTCTAACAGATCAGTTGAGCAGACAATTGTAAATTAGACTATATTTTATGGAATACAATCTTTCTCTTTAAATACTGTACTGTAAGTAAGAATGCTATGCATAGGATGAGTAACTATTTCATATTTGCAAAGTAAGTACCAAAATGCTGTATCTATTAATAACGGGGGCAGCGCGTGGCCGACCAACATCGCTGGGCGGATGACTCGGATTGCCGAGCTCATTTCCAACTCTCCTCCTCAAGCCGAAGTCATGCCGAGTAGTTGAACTTTGTTTTCGAAGTCAGGTCGTGGCAGCGCCTTCATGAGTGTATCGGCTTGATTGTCATCTGATGCGCAGTGAAAGATCGTGACCTCGTTTGAGGCCAAATGTTTGCATACAAAATGACGCCGTATGTCAATGTGCTTACTGCGTGCATGGAAAACGGCGTTGCTAGCAAATAGGATGGCGGAATTGTTGTCGGTGATGAGATCAGTTGGTGTGTCGATGGGGAAGCCTAATTCAGAAATGAGGGATCGTAACCAAATGATTTCTCAGCTAGCATGGCATAGAGCCATGTATTCGGCTTCCATGGATGAGAGCGCAACAGTGGGTTGTTTCTTTGCGCTCCAGGTGGCGGGACCTCTGGAAATGATAGTGACATAGCCAGAAATTGATCGTCGGTCATCCAGGCTGTTTTCCCAATCAGAATCTGAGAAAACGCAAATGATTTTCTGTTTGTTGAGTGTGGAGTGAGTGTAGGTGATGCCGAGATCAAGGGTCCCTTTGAGGTAGCAAAAAACGTGTTTGATCGCGGTCCAGTGCTCGGGTCCTGGGTGCGCCGAGAATTGGCTAAGGTGTTGGACTGTAAATGATATGTCAGGCCGCGTGGAGAGTAATGCCCATAGGAGCATTCCAATGGCGGCCGGGTATTGACTCTGAATATCATTGTGGTGTGGATCGTCATTGGTGAGTTGCCTGAGCTTGACGTTGTGGTCCAACGGTGTGTGTACTGGGTTTGAGTGTTCAAGTCCCATGCATTCAATGATTTTTTCAAGATAGGGTCGTTGGGATAGTTTGATAGTGC